>OZ026834.1:16074444-16349825 GCA_964023205.1 Lutraria lutraria | reverse complement strand
CAGTCATCTTGTGTATTTCTTATCTCTTATGTTCTAACTTATTTTCGCGTGTATCGAGATCAACAGCTAAATCAATAGATTAGCTATTAGTAAAACTTTTCCATATTTTCCTGGATACGTTCAACAATGTAAAAATCCCACCGAATTCAATATAAAATTCTTTGTCATGTTTACTCTTCTCAACGTCCGTCTTAAGAGGTTTCGTTCAATAATAGTCAATCTAATTTGCCCGCGATTAATACGCATTACTCAGAACCATGATGTACGAAATTGGCTCATGTAATTAATTTACGTTTCGGCGAACACTTTTTCTCTCCTGGCAGTTTAGAAATGCTAGTGACATTTCAGGTTTCATTGATCTTGCAATGTTGTAGAAATGGCCATAACATGCATGATTTTATCGTTGGATCTCATTCAATGCTATGTTTATATATAGTGATAATTATACACGGACACCGGCCCATACACAAGTGAACATAGGTTGGTGTTTGGTCAATGATAATGAAGAAATAAAATGCCAAAAACATGCATGTCAAATAGTTGCTTCATTTGGTAAACATAATAATACAGAAAGTCTAGATTTCTATAGCTGTCACAAGAATTTTGATGCGGACCATAGTAATACGTTTTCCTCAACGTTAAATTGGTACCCGTTCCATGTTGCAGTGCGAATGTACGTAAGACTAGTTCCCATGAGCACTTTCAGTAGTTAGATTTCAGATGCAATTACAAAGTCGCTAGTAGTTCAACGTATTATTACATCACCTTACAACTCGGTAACTTCACGAGTGAATTAGGTGGCAGACATAATAGTAAATAAAATATCACAGCGAGACACTAGAATCAAACCTGTTCCCTCGCCTTCTACACAAGTTAGTACCACCTGTACTCACACAGTCTTTTCTATAAAACAGCATTTAAATATTGCATCGAATTACATCAATAAATAGTATTACTATGAAATCACAACTGTTTTAACAATTTTATGACAGAAATTGAACTGTGCACTTAGTAAGTTGTCAAATTTTCTGTAAGTTTTCTCCACCACTATTGCTTTGAATAATTCCTGGGTGAACTGTCACGTTATGGAACATACACTCTGTGTCATAGAGTAGTTAAATTCCTTGATAAACCTGGTCTTATTCAGGATAATGTGGACACATGCGCACACTCATTGTATGTCTTATACATGAAGTCCCCCTCATCCGTTAACGACCCATTCGAGAGCTATTAAGAGCTGCCACAGAGAGAAGGGAAAAGAGGTATGCACAGAAGAACCGGGCATTTATATTCCTAGTCGTATTTATGATAGTTTTTCTTAGTTCTTTATAGTGCCCGGTGTAAAAACCCGAAATGCGCCTTCCATGTTTTCCAGTGATTTTCTAAACATAGTATCGGGCTCGGTAGTTTGGATGGGGACACTGAACAATCGTGCCAGAAATATCTGTAGGTTGAGCCGAGTTCGAATCTACGATTTTTCATAAGTAGCCCAGTGCGTTACTACTAGACCACCAATCACACCTATTGTAACTTCGAGTAAGATCTAGATCAACATATCATCATTAAGAACTGACAAATTCTAAAACTTTTTGTTAATATGTGTAATCACTGATGGGAATACGTGTGCTATAATGGACGTTTACATCATCTCACTGGTTAACAAAAAATCGAAGATGCATGCACAACTAACTGCTTGTAAAGCTTTGCATAAAATTCCTTTTATTTTCGTGAGTCTCCTTTTTATTTATATCGTTCAGTGCGTGACTCGAGAGAAAAAATCAAGTTTGACGTCACTTTCTAAATAACTGATACAAAAAATAGTTATCTTATAATTTAACGATATGAAGTCAATGTCCAGGCTACATCGTTCAGTGTGACAATAGCGTATCACATTCAATTAGAGAGGAGAGAGAGGTGTATATGGTTGGGGCGTGGTTTATTGTGTAACAGAATACAAATTAAAGCATGGTTATTTTGACGACAACGTCCGGGTCGTGCTCCATATCCGGAACTTATACCGTTCCCATCCCACCGCCTGTTTTACGTCCTTAGCAATCGTAACTACTCGGGCATTTCCGTAACTGAGAAATACGCACTTTCGTTAGATAAACGCCGAGGAGTTCCGATTGCGTCCTTATGTGTACTTGGTCAACGTTTGGTCTTATCGTAGCGCGGTAAAACAATGAGCAAAAATCTCACTTCATTCTGCTTAGAAAAAAATTAAAAACATTAGCTGCATTAGTATTGTCGTAATTGTGCACCAACTGTTAGTATGTTATCTCTGTCATTTGATCTGAGATTGTGCTTGAATAGATTACAACGGGACTTTTTGTATACTATTGTCTGTTTGTTGTTATAAGTAACAATAATATTGCTTGTACGGCTTATTGGGTACATCTTATGTGGCCATGATGATATAAGATTTAAATAACTACATTATATAATACAAAAATGTATACTACATGTACTAAAAATCCTAGAAGGTTTTTAAGAGAGTTTCACTTTTCAAAAAAGCAAAATGAATATAAAAACTGTGGAGAGAATGAAGATAATATCAAAATAAGTCATCTAAAAGTTAATGCTGGTCCAATGTCAGGAAAAAAGCATTAAGACAATATGTAACCCATATCCTGTCTTCAATTAACATAATTTAACATTTCCAAACTACCAAAGATAAAATAAGAATCGCATTTCAAGAAATTGTATTTCATTATCAGGCCGATTTTAGAGCCGATGTCAATCCAAAATACTGTATAACATATTCAGATATCGGCTAGAAATAATGATTTGGAGCCAATGTCATTCCGACTTGGACGTGTGTTTGTTTAAAATATATCGAATTATGTTTAAAACATTATGTTGAGTGTTCCATTGTAAATTTCATGTTCCTATTCAAGAGAGACTACATGTAGCATATCCTTTAATGTTTGGTACAGAATATGTAAAACAGACAATAACTTGTTGTTACTTTTGTTGCACTTGATATGCAAATTATGCACAGTTAGAGCTTACACTTGCAACAAGAAATATGAATATTGTTTGTGGCGTAACTTTATTTTTCTCGTTGATAGCAACATCATGGGGTATAATGCAGTTCACCGATTGTGGTTCGTATAAAACATTATCTTCAATAGTTTCAACTTTGACATTCTATCCATTCATTTCTACTCGTTTGCACACATTAGTTGACGCAGAAACTGCACTTTTTCTTTTCCCTAAATTATCTCGTGTTCATCAAGATGCATCAATTTTTTCTTTTCGTTTTATTTATTTATTCTTTCACTATTTGGTTCGAAGCACAAAATGCGCTTCTTTCTTTTTGTTAATGTGAAGAATCTGATTTTATTTACTTGTCTTGTAGTCCACACACTGCTTCAGCGCTAGTTATTATTGCAATGCTAGTTAACTACATTTATGTGTCCAATCTTCAAGTCAAACTTTTTTAAATCATCCCTACAAAAAGGACCCCATTACTGGCATCTGCCAACTGCTTAAGGTTTTATTTGAGAAGCACGAACTAACGGTTTCTATCTGCAAATCTTTGACGGTGACTAGTTTGTAATATTTTGAAAACTTGTATTGAAAACATGAAGTTTGATAAGCATCAATATAGTGAACAGAAGAAATATAAATATGAAAGCATAGATTGTATTCTTTATATTCCCTTCTCTGGTGTTATCAAGGTCATAACATCAGGCGTAAAGCTTCCCTTGAAGCTCAGAAAATTGACACGTTTGAACAATACCTAGTTCAAGATATAGCGCCATATAAAAATTCCATAAACAGGTTTAGGTGAGATCACAGCACTGAAAGGTGTGGGTTTCTTTTTCAATTAAATATCGGTAACGCATTTAAGGTGCCTAATTATTATACAGAATCCATTTGTGTAAACAATGCTTGTTAATTTTGAGGTTAGGTTAAATTTTGGGTTAAAGTTTGGTGAAACTATTGTGTAAAGTTTTGGGTAAATTTGACCAGTAATTACTTCTAGTAAGATTTAACCCAAGTGTCTGATTTTAGTTAAGAAGCTGCCAAGATCCTCAGTTTGCCTGTTTACTCGTCTGAATGGTCGACAAGTGCTTGGTACAAAAAGGAAGCCGTTTTATTTCTGGTTAACCTTTGGTTAGCATCGTAATCTAAGTTAAAATTTTAACTTAACCAGTGCTTATACAAGTGTGTGCTATAGTATAGAATCTATTTCCAATCAGCTAGCCCGTCCTGTTCACTGACACTGCTATCATCTGCTGGATGCTTAGGCTGTTTAGTTGTCAAGTCTTCAAGTTTTGCTCAGTTCAATTAATTCTCTCCTCAGGTTCAACAGCGACGATACATTTTGTGATTATTGAGCAATGCTCTCACGATCCATGTGTACTACAAAAAGGACACAACTACACAATACTAGTTAACTTCACTCCACGTAAGTACATCATAACAAGTACAATGATTACTATAATTAATTTTGACAAATGAGTTTAATTGGAACAACATAATGTGGAAAAAATCCGATTAACAATGAATAATATTGATTGTGAATGCAAATGTCTTATCCAAAATGAATATTAGATTTGTTTACACTAGTACTGTAGCTTGGTTAGTGCACTTGATTTGTATCAGGTGATTCGGGTTCGATAACCTGTCACAGCAAGTCATCACCTTGCATGATAATTTGACCATAATGTCGATTTTCCTCCACATACGAAGACGTTACCCGTTCCCTATTATTGAAAGGTAAGTTAGTACTGGTTAGAATACAGTCCAGGAAAATCGTTTATAACTAAATAATGTAGAAAAACAGCATAAAACCCAAATAAATAAAGTACTATAGTTCGGTACTCATTGTGCATTCATTACAGAAATGACGTCATTGTAATCGCTGCATTTCATATTTTTCACGATGTATTGACTAACTGAAGCTGTAAATGCTCATTTGGTGCAAACCATGTAATAGGACTGTCCAAATAACAAGCCGTCAGACAAATGCTCGTTTTCTTTTGTCACAAACACTTGTATTTATTTATGGTATTCTGTTTTACACACCCTCAGATAAGACTCACAACGAAGTACACAGTTATATGACATTAACAAGTCCACTACATGTTGACATACCAGTTCCTGTTTGGACCAACTACAAATGTGGAGATTTGTCAGTACTATGTCCAATTCACCCTGGTTTGTTACAAACATATTCAGCAAATTTCATCGGCCCGCACTACTCAGAGGTGAGACAATCTCATTGCTATATTGCTATTGCGTCGTAAATGCATATCTTATCGTAATGCGTTTGTATATACATCGAATTTAAAATCATTTAGAAATTAATGAATTTTATCTTGGAATCTCTTTCCGAGGAAAAGCTATATAGGTGAACGGAATTTCAAGAGAAGCTGATAAAACCATGCGAATACAATTCTCCCAGGGGCTAATGTCGAAAGGAACACCATACGGTGTGACAGTCATTATTGTTTAAAGGTTTTAATTGTTAAACTATACATATCTTTATTCATTTCAGATAAATGTTGATCTAAAGTGGGAGATCAATGATGAAAGAGGCAATCCAATAGTATGTTTCGTGCTTGCAGAATTAGTTCACAACTGAAATGTTTGTACATTGTTCACTGACGCTATTACACTTATTATAATAATAAACGTTGTTACTTCTGAATGGGACGATTCATATTATAATATTATATTTATTAAATTAACAAAAATATGATGGGTTCAATGTATATATCTTCAGTCTACTTGCACTAAAATGATATAATAAATAAATATAATGATAGAATTATTTTGATACATGTCAGTGTTCGTACATTGGTATGCTAGCATTGCTGTAATGAACTCAACCGACTGAGCTAGGGTGGTCCATTATTTGACGAAAATTGGATCTTTCTTATTAAGACATTTATGCACATCAACAGATGATTAGTTCCATTTTAGTGTAAAGTTGATCAGCTTCGTGCTATTACAAATTACTGCGAAAGCCAAACGGTTCGCAAGAAAAATGTTCAATGAGTCGCTAGGTAGCTGTTGTAGCCATGTTCCATCATCCTGATAGTTTCAATCAAATACAATTTCCTAATGCAAGTAAACCAATGTACACGTACTTACATTCCAGCGTACTTACTTTCCACAACTAGGTACATGTGAAATAACTAACCATGTGTCTGTCTTACACATGCATTTAATTTTAAGTGTACGTTATTTGCCACAATAAAATTAACCTCAAAAGCTTCGAAACATGTTGCTCGGCCACAACCAACCACAATCGAACATTGACAAGTCCCTCTACAAACCCGCGTTGTGAAGAATATACACACAGTAAGATAACAATGTGCCATACAGTGTTTATTGCCATCTACAAAACCCCAACAAGTCTACACCATACATTCCGCCTGGGTACACTGGGAGAAATGACACACAATTTACCAGTTTAGAAATATCGAAACCTGTATCTTATAAATATGTGGTTAAATTGGCCAATGGTCCTTCAGCAAGCGCCGATAAGTCGCATTTTATAAACCTTTGGGTTATAAGTTGTGTTCAGTGTACATGCACATACACAATCACTATATATGTACAATGTATGTATAGATTCAGCAACAAAAAGCCAAGCTTGAGTTAATTAAAGGAGCAACATCCGATCAGACTATCGGATGCAAATTAACTCTCTCTCTACATTGTTTTATCAAATGAACTCTCTCTCTCTCTCTCTCTCTCTCTCTACATTGTTTTATCAGTGATAGACATACAGTGAATGCTGACTGTACTGAATCTATAAATAGCTGAAGCAGCCGATGGGTTTAAACCATATAAAGTCCTCCCTCCGATTCAAATTTGAATTTCTGTTATAAATTGTTTTGAAAATATAAGAACCTAAATCTTCATACATTTTGAAATTTCTTATCTGGACTTATAAAAGAATCATCATGCTTCATACAGAACTTTTTTTAGTGATTAAAATCACCATTTAATATCAGATATTTTAAAAAATCTCTCCCTGACCTGAAAACAGTTTAAAAATCAAGGGAAACCCACCAGCCATTACCTCCTTTATATACCCCTGTTGTGGGTTTAAGAAGTGACATCGAATGGAATCTCGCGAAGTGTTTGTTACAAAACCAGCATCATTGATTCCAGGATCATATATATATAAGAATATTCCATGAAAGTTACTTGAAATATAATAATAAATAATAATTATTGAATTATAGTTCTGTAAGTCTGCAGTAACTGTCCCTGAAGGACCTATAATGTTCAATAATTGATAGCCGTGAAAAGGACAGCTTATATAAAATGTCGAGAGAAGTACTCCTCTTGTCATTATGTTGTTGCTGTTATTTTTTATCCCGTGCAAGGTTAAAGGCCCATTAGCTTTTTGAATTTTGTAATACTGAACAATAGAAAAAATGATGGTATTATATAAGAAATATAATATCCTTTGCTCTAAAACAATACTTACTTCGTGATTAAAAACGAAACTTTTGGAATGTTTTTATTCACTGATAAGACATCGTCCTAGGTAAAATTAGACCTACTTAATTTTAACATCCAAAAAAAATAATGGGGCTTTAAAAGCTTTCATCGTTTCGTCTATCGCTTTGATACTTATGCATGTGTAGCCTTGGACCAGTCCCAATACACCCGTATCAACCAAGCTCGATTTGATCATAACCTTGAATTGAATTTGCCTTGTAATGCAATATAAATGGGCTCCTTCTTGATTATATATTTTTGATGTTTTTTCTATCTCTTTGATATCTGACAGTTATTGCCTTGGACCATTCTTCCTCCATCCATATCACCACTCCTCGTTTTGACCTTGTCCTGGTTAGGACTTATAATGTTTTAAACGGGCTCTTCCTTTGTGGCCTACCGGCCTAAACATGGAAGCCAAGCGGCCTGAAGTTGGCAGTGTTTTTTTGCGATTATTTTATTTTAAAAAGTTTCTGTTCCTAGTAGAATGTTACCATAGTATATTTTACAGTGTGTCAAAGTTTAACATTTAGGCCGTCAGGCCGCTAACTGCAGGTCGCTATTAGACCATTCCTAATCCATCAATAGTATCTTATCTCGAATTGACCTTTGTACATAATTTTAATGGGTTATTTTTCTGTTGACTAGATTGTAGCCTTTCTCAAACATTAAGTGAGCTATATTTTACCATTTGTCTAGCACCAAAACAGCTTACTTTTATATATTTGGTTGTTATTATCGTATGATTAGTGCATTTATGGGACTTGATTATTTTTCTTATATGAAGTATATTGGACAGTTATATATATTAGAACCTTTGCTTCTAATTTCATATTTTCTATGCCTTTTTAACTTAACGATGCGTGGAATGCATTGATTGCGTAGTTTATTCCTTATCGACAATGCCGCCTATCGCATATTCCTCGTTCACGGCCGTTATCAACATAGAATGGAACTGATCTTGGTCGTCCTTTTTTATCCTTATAACTGTATTGGTCAATGAAAGCATTTTTAACATTCCATTTACTAAATAAAATGTGGTCCTATCTAAGGCTTGTGCTGGCCCCGGATTATTTCATTTGGGGGGGGGGGGGGGGGCGAGATATATTGATAGATAGACATCTAGTACTTGCACATTTATAGATTTTTCGAGAAAATGTATAAACATGTTCTTAGTAGACTCAGACTTTTTTATCGACATACTGAGTTCTACCTTGAAGAAACCTTGTACAATATAATTATCTAACTTCTTCTTGACTTGTATGTCATGTATGTGAGAAGGGAGAGTGTATAACAATTTAACAAACTCTATATATAGAGAGAATATGTTTCATATTTATTTACAATTGTTTGTCCGTTGTTTAAAGACCTGTTCGACGGCTGTGGTCATTTTAGAGCCGCCATAGAGAGAGGAGATACGGGAGAACCGTGTATTTGTGTCCTAACTTATTATTTCGAATACTAGTAGTCTTTACTAGTTCTTAAAGCACAGATACACACTTTTCACATTTCATGTAGTTTTCTAAGTATAGTAATTGGCTTTGTCAGCGGTACTGAATTATAGGAAGGTGGAGTCCAGATTCAAACCCAAGACCCTTCGATAAGAACCCCAGCACGCGACCACTAGACCTGCATCCACCTTTTTTCAAATGCACATACAACAGGACTAATTTATGTAGTGAAAAACAATGTAGTAATTTATTGAATACTAGTATAATGGCGAATATTATGCTATGTATAAATGAAATGATGAAACCATGTCACTAATCATCCACTGATGCCGGTATAGCGAAACAAAACAGATCTTTTCCACTATCATCTTTTAATTCTACTTCTATAATAAGCCGAACCTGAAATGATAAAATAAGATTTGTACAATTAACACCGTACGTCGTTTAACAACATTATACTAACACGAAAAAGAAAGAGTGCACTTACATGTTGGTCATGACATCTAAATATATAAACTTATGATGTACATGTATAATTATTTACCTGTAAAACAATATAAGCCAATATATTTTTGCATATTTTGATACCAGATATGTCCATATTTTGCTTAGAAGCATAACGAACAAATTTCTAAATCACATGATATTTTGCAGGATAAGATGTTTTCCAAAAACTTTCCGAGGAAGATTTTAGAATAATATATTTTAATCAATATTATAGAGGGTTAATTCACCATCCGAATAGTTAAGGTTTAACAATGACAATGTTGAGCATTGTTGTCGCCTGGTACCATATACATACTCAGGCTGTCCTGGTCGTGAGTCATGTTATATCGAGATATTAAATCCACATATTATCATGTAGTCATGTTGATTCTAAAGATCTTTAATTGTTATAAGACTATACAAAGTGTATTTATTGTATATTCAAAGTTCAAGTTTCATTCATCAACAAACACGTGTGTCGTTCAATTTAATATTAATTTAAAAGACACCTGGCTGTTTCCACGTATTTGGTCAACTGGTTTCTTTGTTTTTAATTTCCTGCAAATCTTTACACTCCAGGAATCATATCTATGCCCAAACGAGGTATTACTTAACCAAGATTTCTATATAAAACATTATTTTTTTGTCCCAGAAACGTGTCTCAAACTTTACCAATAGCGTGCATCAAAATAAGAAAATAAATCAAGTTTTGAAATGTTTTACCTTTGGATAATCTGGTCTGCAGTAAACACTGTTTGTGTAATCAGTGGCTGTACCTGCAACCACTGGACACACTATATTTTTGTTGCTACAACTGTCAGATGGCAATGGAAAAGGAACTGGTACACCACCAATTACACCATGAACCACAGTTTTAGCTGTCGTTGAATTTTCCTCTGAAATTTACCAAATTGATATTTGTTTAATGAATCAAGTGTTATTTTTTAAAACAAAAGGGTAAAATAATGTAAAAAGTGCTATGTTAGTCTTAATAAGAACCTGGTCTTGTTTCCTGTCTATAAGTTTAAAGCTATTTCTACAATTATAATTATTCAGATAGGTTTCTGTTCTCTAAGAGCAATGTGCATCGTAGTTACAAGGCAATGTGTATTACTATTGAAAGTATATCTTGTGGCCAATGACTGAACGTAAGATACATTGTTTGGGCTGCAGTAAAATATAGCAATGACAATCGTTGTTCTTGTTATTAACATTGCCCACAAATATTGTTATGCGTATGTATTTCAATTCAATGTTCGAAACTCATATATTGTGACTTTTAACTGTCAATGAGTTTGAGTTATAACCTCAAAATTGATATACAAATGTGTGTGATTGAGTTCAGTTAACTTCTACATTGACTTACAAAGTTATCTTCCTTCAAACATATTTGAGATGTCAAAAAGAAGAGACTTACTTCGATTATCCGAAATAAACGTGTACGAAATATTGTGCCGAAAAGAAAACAATGTTTTTGATAATCCATGTTAAAAGAAATCTAGATGTGTTTAAAGTGGTACATTGTATCGGGTCAAAACGGCCCACTTCTAAAACTTCATGTAGAACAACATTTATGTACGGCCCGTTTTGATACGGGCTGATATGGAATTTTGAATTGGGTCGTTTCGGGTTTGTGCCGTTTTGGAAGTGGTCCGTTTTGACCCGCATTCGTTTAAATTCATTATGACTGGAAAAAAATGGAACCTAATTTTCGTTTCGGATAACATCTGATTTTCGGATCACCCGATGGCAAAAGAACCAGAACTCTACTGTATTTATAAAATGCCGATGCAGGATTATTACAAAGAACTAAGCGAGGAAACCTCATACTTACTAGCATTGAAATTTACATGAATGGTAATATTTTTACCACGATGTAACACACATGGCTCTGTATCACACGGGTCTATCACAACCGAATTTATAGTCCCTCCAACTGAACCTGCAAACAAAGTTTGTCTATGTAGTAAATCCATATGCTGATTGTTTCACTTATACGCTTACACCAGTAGCACGTTATTGACGCCGGATTGAAAAAAAATCCTATCGGACTATCTTTAAAGCTTCATAACTTCGGAAAACAATTAAAAAAGAGCTTGTTAAAAATTATACCAAATCAATCTCCTTAAGTTTTTACTTCTTTTGTTCAGATATATAACATGACACAGTATGCACATTTCTTGCCAATTACACTAAAAATATCTTCAAACGTCATTTTTTCGCCGTCCCGCATAATAGTTGACTTCTGTTTGGACGTATTTTTATGACGCCAAAAAGTAAACGTCGTTTTTAGTGTTATGGCCGTGATGACATCTTCGTTTTCAGCTGCAAAGTCTAAATAGTTTAGTAAAATCAAAACCGGGCAAAATTCTCAAAACGGGAACAAAGTTTTATCTACATAATGAATCCATATGCCGATTGCTTCTCTTATACGCTAAAGATAAATTGAGTATAGAACTAGGAATTGTTCGAATCACCCATTGGTGAATTTCGTGACTGTTTGTTCCAGTGGATTTAACGCAGTTTTTCAACAATTGTTCGGGTATATACAGCGGCCGGTTCACTTTTTATCAGTTTTTCCTGGAGTGTATTCTTACCAGTACTTACTTACCAATCCACAGGGAGCCGACAACTTCTTCAAAGATGGAGACATCTAAATTTACTGCCGCGATCGAGATTGTTTGGTAACAAGTCCAGATAACAAACCATTGGACCACGGTATTGACCATTTCATGTAAGTACATAGTAAGTAAATTCAGCCATGAGATGGTCAAGGCCGTGGTCCAATGGTTATAATACAAGAAAACAAAGATTCAAGTATGATGATAATAATTATAATCGTATAAAATACAGAAACTTGTTAACACAATTAGAGTTTCGTCTTATGAATAAGTAACTGAACCGTTAAAATATATTCCAATCCCTGTGAATATCAGAAAATGTTTACCGTGTGTATTGTAAGAGACTCGAAGCTTAATTTCATTTTTGCTTGAATATCAATAACATGAAAGTTATATAGGAAGAATTACATTCCTTATCATTATAATAGACAAAACGCTACCACAGCTGATTCCCATTGTGGCAGATTAGCTTATTGTTTATCAAAATTGCGGTTATTTTGAACTATTTCTTGTAGTACCGATTCAATGCATACGGTATTTACTAGAACTATTCTGCAGAAATGCTATATAAACAAAACATGATTTAAAAATATCTATATTATTTTTCAAATGTACGATGTATCTCGCAGAAAACCTGAGGAGTAATAAATAGGAAAAAATGTAATTCTGTACCACAGTCCTTAAATGTAACAGTCTTTGCACATCCATAGGCGAATAAAACCGTGAAACATAAAAGTTTAAACATCTTGAATGCGGCTTTTAGAATCGAATTTGATGTTAGGTAATGAGCCAACTAAACTATATATAAGTTTCCGGTGATAAGGGCCGGTCAATAGGTTTACAAATTAGGTCAGCTTCCGAATCAAGAGATGTGTCAAATTATTTGCTTTAACTGCAGAAGAAAAGAAACTATCTGTCGACCTATCATTATTTCCAAACCTTACAATACAATCAAACCTGTGTAAGCGGTCACCTCCGAATAAAGGCCATTCTTTCAAAAGCCGCCATGGATTCTTTAGAATACAACGATCTTAATAAAGGAAGGCCGTTTGTCAATAAAGGGCTCATTTTGTCTGTCCAAAGGATGGCCTTTTGTTCACAATTTTAACAATATTTTAATCGTTAATTCGAACAACCTCTCCACAGCAGGTCGATATTGAGCAAAAACAACAGCATTATCTTCCCCACTTCACAATGTAACTATTAATTTAACTTCTCTAGATCAATATCCTCTCAATAACAACATAATATTGCTACTCACAAATGGTGTTGCTTTGGAGAGGTTGTACTGTATAGCTACATAAATTATGTACGTTCATGCAGGAACAAACTGAACAAAAACATAAAAGCGTCCAATGTTATAAACTCAATACCAATGTAAGCACAAATAAGGCTTGCTTGGAATCCACTACAAGAAAAATGGACTGGTTGGCCTTCTGCCGTACATAACGGAAAAATAGTTTTAAAATACGGCGTTGAACCCACTGAAACATAATTATGTGGAGAAAACATCTGAGATACTGTACTACAAGAAATGAATGCAATTTTGAAATAAGAAACCTTGGAAGTTATACATTCTTAATAATATATTTTGATGAAGATTCGACTAGATTAAGTTATAGAATGTATGATATTAATCCTTTCTTAACCAATACATCCTGAACGACCCTCAGCTTTACATCACCGGAGTCAAAAGTGATAAAGTTCATATGGTGACCGATATAAGACATCGTACCATAGCGCGAGATTAAAATTCAGATGTTCCGATGTCAGCAGATTGTATAGAAAACGGGAATCTTTATGATAAAAGTACATGTAGTTAATTTCTATCTCTTTCCGGAGTTGTGGTTCGTTATCCTTCACATACATATCTTTCAAGGTCTGACAAGAAAAACTATAACGAAACCTTATAGGTGGACGAATAACAAGAAGCATTGGTTTATGTTTTTTGTATAAAGTTGCTTTTTTCATAAAAGATATTGACTGTATTTTTGATTCAATCCTCCATTATGGAGAGCATAACTTATTTACATGTTATGAATAAATCACATTTATTGACAATCATGAGTATTTGACAAATGAATAAATGCATGTATATAGTTCACAAGCACATAGTAATATCATACCCTACATCAATCAAATAGAATATACCCTAAGTGCTAACAAATTCACCATAATCTGCTATGATACAACCACATTGAACTTTTATGCCATGCAACAACTTATCTAGGTCGACATCACAGAGCAATGCCTGCATGATTTACTTACCTACCAACTATTAACAAAAGAACAGACGAACAGATTCAGTAAAACATGACAGGTTACGCGACGAATAGCCAGTCCAATGATTGACCAATCAAAATGACCGACATCACCATTCGCAAACCGAATGGCCATGGTTACCCAAACTAGTAATAGACACTATACTATATGCCTGCACACAACTAGAATAAACTCATGACTAAAATTCGTCTAGAAATGTTCAAAAACTTTGTCCGAGTCTCCTTTAGTTTCCATCCGATAGGTTAAATCGCAGAACTTTTTGTTTTTCTCCACATGTGCATGCATTTCGTGTCATACTTTTTACGGATACGACTTCCGTCAAGAAATAGTGCGCATGATAAATAAGCTATTTTCTGTGACTTTCGGGTAAATTATAACATCTTTTGTCACTAATGTAATTTACAAAAGACAAAAGTTGTTCTGCTCTCTCAGTTATAAAATGTGTACTATTTTATGTTTTTCAAGAACCTTAATAAAGCTATTTAGACGTTTACTATAGGATTAAACTTTCATTTCTGGTCGTTTATCGATGTGTAAACTCCCGCAGACCTCATAACACATTGAATATACGCAGATAAAAATTTTATTTAGCATAGTTTTTTTTTTGGATTGAATAACAGGTTCCTGTGGTTGGATGATTATGTGGACACAAATTTCTTAAACAAAATAATTATGATTATTAAGAATAATATGCAATGTAAAATATCTGTTCCTTAAACTAATAGAATACATTCTATATTCCCATCAAGTTCGCAATGCAAACCATTCCGAAGTTGTATTAAAATTTCTTTTCCTTGGTATTTTAGTTATTTAACTATCGTATCGATTATTATACATATCGCAAGGATTCTGTGTAACCGAAATGAGGACACACAGAGGGAAAACACAAACAATATGTACAGTTTGTAAGAGAAAGTTGATTTGCTCTTTATATGTGATATGATGTCTTATAGGTACATGCAATATATGCATTGTTTATATCGAATTCCGCAGTTTTGAGTCAATTGAACTTGATATTATCTGAATTTTTTTTATAGTATATTCATCGTTCCATCCATCCATAATTACACGATTGTTTTCAGTTATCTCCATATATTTACACCATTTTCTTAGGAGATAAACAAAGACATTAGACTTAGCTCACAAATAGCACGAATAATTAGTTACACGTAAGTGGAAGAAATGAACTCGATTTGCATAATTATTCTTAATAACACAATGCGTGTATCGGTGCCCTACACTCGGCACTATAAAGAACCAGGAAAAATATTCAAAATAATAGTTTGGATATGTATGCCCGGTTCTCTTGTGTCTGTTCTCCCCTCTCCCTCTTTGTCGTATATGAAATCACCATAGCTGTGGAATTGGCCTATAAACAACAGATAAACATAAAAACAGACACTGTGTTACTAGCTGGCTAATGTTCAGTTTGATAGCGGAGCAACTTTGGCTATATAAGTAACTGATAAGAACAGTTAAACTTTTGGACAAAGGCCACCTTGAGGAGACAATCTAGATGCATGTGTAAGCTTTTTAAAGGCGATCAGACATTGTTCATCCTGAAATTGTACAGTAAGGGCAAGCAGTGAATCCACACTTTAAAAAAGAAAGAAATGTTGATATCTCACTAGATAAGCTCAGTTTACTGTCGTGTCTTTGTTTACTTTTTATAATTTAGATTACATTTATTCCACTGCAATATTCATTAAGTCTTTTCTTTTTTTAAAAAACGTTTTCGAGAGTCCAGTACTGCTGTTCCATGTTGGTTTGATGAGGTGTAGCTTTAGTACTAGTATGAGGTTCTCATATATAATAAGGTCGGACTTTTGCTCTTTCTCCTCAGACTTAAGCATTTGGCGAAACAGTGGTGAGTTGATAGAGATACCTAATCAGATACATAAACACTCGACCACGTAAGACCTTCGATAATTTACCGTCATTTGTTAGAAAGTCCAGGAATGTGCTCTGAAACTCTGAATTTTAACAGTTCACTTAGAGATTGTCATAACATGATAATTATCATTCCAGTTGAATTAATATCAGTTTGTACCAAACAAAAAGGCCAGTTGGATTAAATGTAGAAATGTTAAAAACTTTGATAGTGATGCTTTTAATTGTGATATTAAAAGAGTTGATTTTATGAACATTGTTCAGAATGAAGACATAAATTCTGCCAATGAAAAAATAGTACAGAGTTGTTAAAATGTTATGATAAACATGCACCAGTTGAATCTAAAAAGTTATCGATGAAGCCTGCTCCTTTATGAATTCTGTATTGAAAAAAAGCTATTTTTAAAAGAAAAGATGATGTTAAATCAATTTCGAAAATGCAAATCAAAAGTACAGAAAAGCAAGAAATCATGCTACCAGATTAAAAAAAGAAATAAATTAGAAATCATTTTGTAGACAGATGTGTTGGAGGATGCAAAATTAAAGATTAAGCCTTTTATTTAGTAACCAATAAGTGGACTTTCTGTCAGACAAATACCTTCTTGAAAGAGGATGACCAGCTCACCAATGACATTGAAGTAGTTAGAAAATACTTTGTATGAGTGCTATTTAAGTGTAGCTAAAGGAATTGGCAACTCTTCTCAGGCAGTTAATGAACTACATGAAAGCTTACAAGAAATTGATAACACGTCATCAAATATTGGTATAGTCCGACAACGACCTGTGAATGATCAAAGATCAGCTAAGTCCATTTTGTAGGGTGAGTGGCTTTTCGGAACGTTTCGTAGGTTTCCGTAATATATAAATATCAGTTATTTGACCGTCATAGCTGAGACTAAGTGCGTAGCGCGATCGGTAAAGGCGCCAACCATTTTACTTCTGAAGCCTGATAGTCAAGATGCTATGGGTTCGAAACACATATGAACGTTTTTCCTTTCCATTTTTGTTTGATATTTGGCATTTTATTATTGCAAAATTATATTTCAATAATTGGAATGAATTTCATATGAATTTCATTTAATTTCATTTCAGGTAATTTCATGAAATTTCAATTACTGCGTTTATTAGCAGTATATGTACTTGCGCCACTGTCAGAATCTAATATTTTGCTTCATTATATTAAGTTATATAACATGACATCCTCTACATACTTAGGAACATTATTTGAACAGAATTTGATTTTGATTGCATATGATATATATACCTTTCAAAACATAAATGCACCGAAATCACGAGCAAGGCATTATTTGAAAAAAATAGTGGCAAGATTAAGGACACGAAAAACACAATTCAGTTTAATAATGTTACTATATATGAGTGCGGCGCACTGACTTCAGGACCACGTAGCTAGGCCTTTTACAGTGGTCTACAAATGTAAGAGGCCAATAGTGGCCTACAAATGTAAGGTCGTGTTTAGTAATGTATTTGGTCATTGTATTACTTATCCCTATTTTGATGAATGTAACAGTCCATGACCTTCCGTCACGACTCACTGCTCGATTTCTATCTATACTAAGATAGATGTTAAGCATGTTGACAATTTGTTTGTTTATAAACATGTACATAAAATGAATCAATAGAGGGCTTCAGATCATGACCAAATATCTGTCAAAATCTTGAAATTAGCAAATTATGCCAATTGTAAACATTAACAGCTCTAGTCAACAAATCTTTTGAATACAGCGTTTTTCATGATGATATAAAAACTGCACAAATTGTTCCCGTTCATAAGAAAAATAGTGCCCTGGGAAAAATACATAAGGACAAAGGAAATTATTGACATGTTAGTCTTCTTTCTATTATGCCAAAGATCGTTAAGAGGGCCAATACAGTCAACTAATACACCATTGTGGGTATATTTTTAACCATTAAGTGTTTTTCGTCCAGAATATGGTTTCTGGAAATTGTAGAAGATTGGAAATTTGCCTTAGGCAATAATAACTTGGAAACATACTGTAAACAAGAATAACTTGCGTTTTTTTTTCGGAAAATGCTCTGTCACTTATAAATAGTAATCTTTCACACAGAAAACTGTGTGTGAAAATTGGAAGTAATTTAAGTAGTTTTAGTGACTTGTTCATGGTTATAACATGTATGTAGTTCTGTTTAAACGCTCGTTAGTGCTCTGTAAAATAAAATTTACTTGAACAATTATGATAATTCTATTTTATGTTTCCTGTATGTTTAAGTGTCTAAAGCTGAATTATATTACTAGTATAAACATTATAATATATTGTTTGAGGTATGTTTGGTAGTATCGATTTGTGAAAGCTGTCCATTGAAGCTTTTAGTAGCCTAATTCCATGTTCTCTTTAACTCCACTAGATGAGAACTTTTCGTTTTCGTTCATTTTTTTCATAATGACATTGGTCAGCCAGCATAGTTACGTTCACTAACTTAGAATCGTTGACCATTCACCATCGTTTCGTTAATCAGTTGCCATTTCACGTTTGACCGCCACAGAAATTACATTGACCAGTCACCATCATGACGTTGACTAGTCACAGAAAAGACGTTGACTAGTCACAAGTATGGCCTTGACCAGTGGCAAGTTACAACAATTACGTTCGCTATTTACCAATATGACCTTAATTACCTTACGTTAACCATTCACAGTAATGACTTTGGCTATCACAATCATGACGTTTCTCACCAACTATCATGATATTGGTCAGTAATATTCGCGATATTGGACAGTGACAATCATGACGTTGACAAATCACGATCATTGCGTCGATAAGTCATAATGATGACGTTAGTCAGCAATCATAACACTGATCGGTAACAATATTGGCTATTGGTCAATGTTCAGTTACTAGTAACATCATTGTGTGCCCCATTTACAATCATTACGTTGGTAAGCCATCATCATGACGTTGTATAAACAATATCGTTCCTTCAATTTATTGTAGTCTTACCATGAAGTCAGTCAGCCACTCGGAATCATGTCGTTGAAATTTATTGTATAAATTTGTTTATTTCCATTGCTCTAAATTGTGGTTCACCGCTCCATTTTCTATACTACCTGAACAAAGCTAGTACGTACATATATGTACTATTCAGAAAATAGCTTAAAGGGACATGCCCTGGAACTGAAGCGTCTTGAAAATAAATCAAATTGGTGTCATTTGAATGCCTAAATCAATTAATTAAAGTCCTGTAAAATATTTACGAAATATCCCGCTAGTTGACTCAAAATACACATTTCAAGATTTACCAAACCTGCCGATTACGCCTTAGAAAATATTCGTCATTTTCATAACTCGACCCTTTCGGGATCTGTCAAAAGCGGAAAAAATGTCAACAAACTTTGAAATGGTAAGTATTGCTCATGTCATGTTCATTGTTTGCGACATAAAGCTTATCTATCGATCAATTATAGGTAAATATCATTGTTTTGCTGCTTGAAAGGCAGCGCGTACGCTAAGTTAAATTCTCAGATGAATCGGAAATATCGTTGTCGTCAATAAAAGGCTGTAAGCCTTTTATTTAAACCGGCATATAAATACTCACGCGCGCGTTATAGGGCCATATTTGAAGGCACATTCTTCTTTGACTTTTCGGTAATAATTGTTTTACATGTGATAAACGCATTTTTGGTGTATAAAACCCAAGACACAGCAGTTCCAGGGTATGCCCCTTTATCGTAATGTATTTATTTAAGCGTGTGTTATCATTCGACTATAAATTTACTTCAGTTAACTAAGTACACACATAATAGAAAGAAATCATCAACTCTATCATTATCATTAATGATATGACTGATAAATCCGAAATTGCGTCATTTCAGTCGATTTAAACCCCATATGCCTACTGTTAAATTTTCACATACTGTGCATTGTTATATTTATATACAACTCAAAATATGGTAACTTGATCATTTGAGATATTGCTTGTAGTGATTGCTTCATACTCTTCGATACAACTGTTGATTAGATTCAATGAAAATTTGGTCATTCAAGCACCATATGCCAGAGAAAAATATAAAACAACCGAAGTATATCAAAATTCTGTATATCATGTATTTGAATGTGCGGAATATGCAAACACTGAATTAGTGATTCATATCAAATTTTGAGTAGTATAATATTATATTATTCAGTTAGTGTAACGAGAACTGATGTGTAATAAGGTCGATTTGCCCTTTCTATAGAATAAATTAATATATGTATATTACTCCCAGCTAATGACTTCATTAATCCCATTGCCATGATCTTTTTGTCAAACAAACATGTGACCAATCCTTACTATACATTACACAATGACAATCATTGAAACTTTTATTTACATCTTTGTACACATACAGTAAAACTAAGGCCACCCTTAGTAAAGAAAAAATGTTGTCTTTAAGGACAGGTGGCCTTTATGTCATTTTATTCCAAATAATCAATGGCAGTTTTGAAAAGAATGGCATCTATTACCAAGGTGGTCCCTAACTCTGGTTTGACTGTATTTATATACTCATTGATTACAATAGTTATAAAAATGTGATAAGTTGATGCAGATTAATGTCCATCATTAGTCATCTACAGACACAGGAACTACAAAACAGAACAAGTCCTGTCCTTTATCATCTTGTACTTCCCATTTGACAGCAAGACGAAGCTGGAATTGTAAACACATATTTTGTAAGAATTTATGAATAAACTATTCAATATTAGGCGCGTTTTCACTTTTCTTTCGTCTTCATGTTGATATGACAGCCTTCAGCTCAATAACAAGGCCATTATGAAAACATTTACATATGAACATTATAGCTAAATTCATCAATAAGAGCGTTTTTCACGTCATCGCTCAGAGTACTATTTCTCTTATCAGATACATAGTTACTGATAATACTTTGTTAAATGTATGAGTGAAGTACTCATTGTATAATTTCTAACATATACTTGCAGTAATATTTAAGGGTACTAGTTTTGAGCGCTAATAAAGAAAGTTGAACCTACGCTAAAAAGTGTTCAGTCGCTTCTACCGAATCGTGCAAAATCAGAAACTTGTTCGTTTGTTTATTTGAGTTTTACGCCCCCTTTCAACAGTCAGAATCACATGAGGTGGACAGTTCATCTAACCATCGTTCCTGGGAAGAACCAGTACTAGACTTCCATCCTCCGTAAGCATCTCCCTACTTTCTCACATAAAGAGATATGGTCGGTAGCGGGGCTCGAACCCATGACCATCTATCAGTGTGAGGTTACAGATCCTCTATTAGTGAGAGGTTACAGTGATTTGAAGTCAGCGACCTTAACCACTGAACCACGGAGGCGGGTCCACGTGTTTTTTAACATACATTCATCATCGTTGTAATGTTTTTTAAAAAAAACATGTACTTACCTT
Organism: Lutraria lutraria; assembly: GCA_964023205.1. Lineage (NCBI taxonomy): Eukaryota > Metazoa > Mollusca > Bivalvia > Venerida > Mactridae > Lutraria > Lutraria lutraria. The sequence goes on along the minus strand of OZ026834.1, from coordinate 16,328,227 downwards.
TGGATAATCGGGACTACAATATACATAATTCTGGTAGTTAATGTTTGTACCGGATACCACTGGACACGGCAAGTTCTTGTCACTACAGCAGTCAGAAGGCACGGGAAATGGAACAGGCACCCCGCCAATTATTCCATGGACCACAGTTTTAGCGGTTGTTGAATTTACCTCTAAAAATAATGTTCAATGCTTTAGGTTATTGTAATTTCTATTTCAAGATATGAGATTCAACGCAGTTAAAAAAAATTTGAATCGCCCCTAGACATTTTTGGTAAGTTGAGAAAATTTCTCCGTCATTTAATAAATAAATGGATTTTTACATGTAGCAATGCTGTAATCTTTCCATTTAACACAAGTGAACTCACATCCTAATGATTTAGTGGCTTTGACATCATGAACATAATTTAGGTATAGGGAAGTGGGAAGGGACGAGTCAAAATGAGTTCACACAAACTATGATTATAAGAAGTATGTGTGATACTGTATAAATTCGATCCAAAATCTGTTCTACAGTTTACTACCGTTTTCACATGGACATTATAGACAGAATGAGAACTGTTCAATAATGTGGCTTGTATGGGGGTGGGGTAACGTCCCGCTAACTGTCCGGAGTCGTTAAATTGGTGACTTTCCAACGGAATCTCCAGATGTACATCTGGGTAGAACTACATTTGTATAACCATCGATCTTTGATAAGCTGGATGGACGATTTACTCTCATGTGGTTGGTCTCGGGCTGGATTAGTACTCATAGCGGTGAATGATAGTTGATTGCTGGTCACAAACCACAATCACTCGACCAAGGAAGCGCCCTTTAATAATTTGGCTTAAGGTGGTGTTACTGCATTTCAACGCGTGACATAAATTACTAGTAATACTCACTTGCATCAAAGTTAATTCTCATGGTAATGTTGGTTCCATGATGTAATACACAAGGCTCTGCCTCACATGGATCTATTGATACATTGTTTATTGTTCCACCCACTGATCCTGTAATACATACATGATAATTAATACATGCATGAATTTTCTAAATAATGTATACGTACAACGTGGATTAATTAAGCGACCGAATAAAAGTAAAATAAATACCAATCTTAACTCAACGGCGTTTGTCCTAAAAAACGCCTCGGACATAATAGACAGACAGCCATACTGTTGTGGTTCACAAGTTACTATCCATCATGGCTGATCCTGGGAATCAAATGATGGAAACAACCTTTTCCTCTTTCAATGGTAACTTGATGTCCATTTTATCAATCGCGAACAATAAACACAAGTGAAAGTCAGCTATTCTAAGAATGGTTCTTGAAAACGAGTGATTTGTGTTAAAAAAGTAGTGAATAGCAGTTACCGGAACCCACATAACCCGGCAAAGTTGAAACCCTGCACGTATATACGAGGCGTATTTTCAGTAATGGGAATGTCCGGGAATGCTTGAGTAGTTACGATTTCTTCGAAATGTTCACGGACATACTATATAATTGGATCTTTTATTGAACACTTATGCTATTGAAAACCATCGTATTTTAAGACACACTTCAATTATATGCATATTAAAAAGGTGTATATGTGACAAGTTTAGAATACATGATGTTAATGCACACTTTACAAGTAAACCCAATGCTTTATTTCCGAGACTAAAATTTGGCTATCAAAACAGACAGCATGATATAATATACAGTCAAGAATATGTGAACAAAGGCCAAAGAACCTTGGGACAGACAAATTGTGGCCCTAATTAACAAGCGGCCTTTATTCGGAGATCATTTTATTCTAAATGATCAATACTGTTTTTTAAAAGAACGACTTTTATTCACAAGGTGGCCTTAATTTAGAGGTGGCCGCTAACACAGGTTTCACCGTACATGTACTTGTTTATAGTTAGTTTCTAATTGCGTAAACACACATTTTACTTATAAAAGTGGTAGATAAGTGTCCAAACTGCTATGGGTATAAGTATGTTTGCAAACAAACTATGGGACTAAAATAATGAAAACACTTTAGATATTAATAAATTATACTACATGTATATCACGAACAACAGTGCAAGTTAATCCAACGAGTAAAATCATACAATATGTATGTATAATTTAGTTATATAGTATATTCCAGTGCTCAGCATGATTTTGTAACCGTTTAATCTAATATTCGTACGTAATATTGGCATATAAAGACGCTACAGTCATAATACTCTCCGTGAAATACAACTGAACTGAACCAATGTTGAAAATCTACCAACAAATGCATAGACCTTAATATTTGATATTAATATTGTATACACATATATAAGACTTAAGGTAATAAAATAAAACGTACCACAATCCTTAAAAGAAACAACCTTAGCATATCCATATGCAAATAAAACGGTAAAAAGTAACAATTTTAACATCCTGTCTCTCTAGCTGTGGCCTGAGGTAATGTATAATTTCTAAAACGTGACCAGTTACAACCTTCCTGGGTCGGTTAAAATTCGACTGGTGTATGTGTAGTGTGATTATATTGTAGTCATGCTGAGAAGTGTAAGGTTCAAGTTCGTGGTTTATTTAAGTCGTAGAAATGTGTATTTGTTATACATAAATATATATATATGCATATAATAAATGAAGTTAAGATGTTTTTGTCAAGTAGCCTGAACAACAATAAATATTTCAAGTTCGCATTAGGTAGTAGAAACACAATGACCAACCCTCAATATCGCCAGTTACCGTTTATGGTTACAATTGATAAAAGCAAGTGTTTCACTATCTGTTCATAATAATCTTCCTATCAAATTTGTGTTAATGTATTATCTTCCGTCTTGACTTTCTTCAAACATATGGAAGTATACACGGAGAATCGTATGATATGAGTGAGCCTCTTTTTAAACTTTAACATTTATCTATTATTTAACGGCCCACTTCAGGGCGGCCCCAGAACGAGAGGAGAGAAGATACAGGAGAACTACTCATTTAATTTCCTACCCTTATTTAGAATAGTTGTTCCTCGTTCTTTATCTTGCCCAGCGCAAAAGACCGATACACACCTCTCCCGTTACTTAACACCGTACCTTATTCGGTTATTGGGATGGGGACACTAAAAAAAGCGTCCCTTGAAATTTCAAAGGCGGAAACGAGATTCGAACCTAGACCTTCCGTTCTGTAGTCCAGCGCGTTACCAGCCATCATCCCTGAACTTAAACATTTAATACTGATGAATTATTCGATATGACAAGAAGATCAAAGAATGTGACTCGTTATTGAAGTATACTTTTTTTTTTTTTGTCCAAGGCGAAACCGAAACCCTCACATCTATGTCAACTATACAAACAACTACTCTAACGATTCAGCTGCAGCAATTACTTCAATATAATAATTAGCAGTCTACGTATCATATGCATATATTTATGTAAGTATAATATTATGTAGTTCATCACATGATAGAATTGCTAAATTCTTCACTGGAATATAGTTCTACAACAAACCTGTATCATGAGATTGGAATGGATGAAAAATTGTCTACTCGTCATTTATTTTAAATATTTATTATTTTGATGGCATTACAGGGGAAATAACTATCACATGATGCTTAATATTCTCATATCATTCATAGCATGAGTTACTTCCCATGTCCGCGTCTTCCCTTTACAGGAAACTACTCGCTTGAATTTTGATCAGATCTGTTAGGTGGCTACGTTTTGTATTTTAATCCGGTATTTCAATTGAGCCCATTTCTAATCAGTACAGTTGAACCGTGCGAGTAAATGTTTGATTTATAATGTTTTACCCAATTCATCACATATGTATTCCATGGGGTTCATGTCCGGGATAAAGCGGGCCAAGGCAAGACGTTAATGATATTTCGGTGGCGAGGGGTCATACTCTGTCCAGTATATGGATAACGAGCACGAATAGGAACTTGGTTCTGATTCGATCGATTTATTATGATCGTCTGTGCATGAACCCAGTTACACCGGGGAGCTAAATTCGCAAACGTCTCCGTATACCGCTCCCCGGTAGCTCTATTCGCCGAATACAGCTACCGTACTCAATAAGAATCTGTATTCGGAGTAGTGGTTGCTGTTCCTCAGATAGAGATCCCCAGTTATCTCTTGCAAGAAATCATGTTTGTTTGTATGTCTGTCTGTTGTCTGACCTGACTTTATGTTAAGAAAAATGATGCGACGTATGTACTTTCAAACCTATTAGAATCATTGACCTTCACGAATAGATGATTCCTGAACCATTTGGCCAAATAACTCGTTCTCCTTGAAATGTTCTAGACGAATTATACTTATGAGCATTAGTTTATTACAGGTGTTTGTGAGTATATAGTGTAGAGTATATTACTAGTTTGGCTAATCCTGGTCATTTGATTGGCTAATGGTGATGACTGAATCTATTAATAGTTGACAGGTAAGTAAATCATGAAGGCATTGCCTAGATAAGTTGTTGTGTGGCTATTTGAAGTTCAGTGTGGTAGTATGACAGTGCTCAGATTTATGGTGAATTCGTTAACATTTAGGGTTGATTCTATTTGATTGGTGTAGTGTATGATATTACCATGTCCTTGTGAACTATATGCATGCTTTTATTTATTTGTCAAATACTCATGATTGTCATTATAATGTGTATTAGTCATATCATATAAATATTTTATACTCTCCTTAATGGAGGACTGAATAGAATATACAATCAATATCCTTTATGAAAAAGCAACTTCATACAAAAAACATAAACCAATATGCTTCTTGTAATCCGTCTACCTATAAGGCTTTGTAATAGTTCTTCTTGTTATATCATTGTTTTGATCAAAGTGTACGCGAGCAATATTCGACTTTGCACATGCTTATTTCCGTGTACAGCTTTCCAATTTAAAGAGTGTCATTCACCGAATAGAGCTACCTCGGGGAGCTGTATTCGAAAGGATCCCTATATATGTGACAACGCGCGACGTTATTTACCAATGATCCCGCCCTGAGCATACCAATAGCTTGATTTCTTTCATCTTCAGAAAGACGTGGCATCACTTGATGCAAAGTTTTTTTATAAACAAATTAAGTTTTTATTATCAGTGCTGAGTAGCAAATGATTACTTGTCGGTGTAAAACCTGTAAGTGAAACACCAGATCCCGAGCACGTGCAAAATAATGAATTGGACGCATGAATATGCCTGGGATTTGGAAAACAACTGCATGATTTTTATCCGCAATGAACAACGTGTATGCAAACAAAACAGATATTCAAACAGATAAAGTGTAAAGTTTTCATTTTCGGTCGGTGTATTAGAACTATAAAATGAAATGACGTTAGAAAGTATCTATACCGAAACAAAACAATGCTCATTATAAATAATAGACTGACTATAAAATAATTTTAATAGTATAAGAATTAAGGAAGTAAATCTAGCAGTTAATTTCAGACAGCAGATGTGAAAGCAGGCGGCCTGGTTATATGAGCTAAGCCAGGAGGGTAACTTATTCCAGAGAGAACAACCTAAGAAGCAGAAAGACTTTGACCCAAACCCTTTAACCCTAGGAATCGCATAAGCACCTTTGACCCTTGACCTTGTCTTATATGAATGTACAGAATCCTGAGAGACAAAATTTTCCCCCATATAATTTGAGGATAAGCCATACATGACAAAGAATAATCTGGTCTACACGTTTTTCAACTGGTAGCCAGTTAAGATATCGAAAATGTTCTGGACCAATAGGCGGATCCATATCACACCTTATCAACTTATTCTGAGTTGTCTGAAGCTAATTTCTGAGTGACTGGGTCAATCCATGATATCACACAGATGAAGCATAATCAACGTGGCATTAAATAAGAGATATGACAAAAATATATTTTAAACTTTGCATAAGCTTTTTGCAATACAGAATAAGCCATGGAATCAAAATATATAGTTTGGTCAATAATAGCACCAAGGTAGGTAACAGAAGATGCACTTTTGATATATGAGCAATTGCACGAGGGGTGGAATTTGACCTTAGCCTATGTTTCGAACCAAATAAAATTGACTCAGTTTTACCAAGATGAAGTGAGAGCTTATTATCAACCAACCACAGATCCTCGTTCAGAGCGGATTCTACAACTGATTTTGATTTACCAGAAGCAGTTATGCCGGAGTCATCAGCATATAAAGAAAGTTTACTTCTGACCACGGTCGACATGCCATTGATATAGATAAGGAACAGAGGAGGACTTAGAATTGGCCCTTGTGGTATGCCATAAGTTATTAAAGCGGTTGATGAATGTGTTCCTGAAGTGTCCCTGAAACATCGGCAAGCTGCAGCCTGTCTGAGGGGTATGAAGAAACCTACCGCAAGATATCTTCACCAAGATCAGCTGAACGAAGGCTTCAAGCTTCATAAGATGGATTGAGTGGTCAACAGTGTCCAGAGCTGTTGGTGATCCAGAAGTACCATACCTACAAAATGACCATTGCCCATCTCCAATCTTATGAAATCAGTAAAATGAATTAAGCATGTATCTTTTGAAAAACTACTTCAAAAGCCTGACTGAAATTTGTACAATTAATTGATGACTTTGAAACAAGTTTCAACCTGATCGTAGACAATCCTTTCAAAAATCTTTGAAAAGAGACAGGACCAAAATGCCTGAACACGGGGGCAACTCTAGCAGAATTTAAGATCATCAAGAACAGACATGAGCGATATGTTGCGCAATTAAGACCCATCCGTAACAAAACGAGAGAGAATACCACCCAAACCTATAGCTTTATTAGAACTTAATTTATTTAAATGTTTTAAAATCTGATTCCTAGTCACTAATGAAAAAGAAAAAACTGTTAGGAGACACGCCTAGGTGTTTCTAAAACGATTTAACAAATGGTTCTTCAAACTCATTAAAGCAAGTAGTTCATTGTTCAACAAGTTGTGAAACAACTTTAGTATAAAACTTTTTAAAAGAATCTGCATCTTTTACTTTTTCAAAACAAATATTTACATCAATATTACTGTTGGTATACGCCGTGTTACCTGCAATTTCGATCCCTCCCGGTATCAGAAAAAAACTCATATGTGGGGAAGCTGTCCAGGTAGCTCACAAAATACCGACAGTTCTCCCCAAGTGTGTTCCTGACGTATTTCTCTACCTTTAAAGCTAGAATTTTGGAATACTTTTTTCGATGTGATGTTTTCTTAAATCTATATTTAAACACATGATATGTGTAGTTTCATTTAATATACCTGTTGAGTGTTGGAGTAGTAAACGTATAGCTATAGTTTATTCATTTGTCTGTTGTTTGGCGCCCATTCGACAGCTATGGTAATTTCAGAGCCGCCCCAGAGAGAGAGAGGGGAGATACGATACAGGAGAGTCGGGCATTCATTTCCCTACTCTTTTCGTATAGTTGTTCCTGATTCTTTATCGTACCCGCTGTACATGTAAAACACTGATACACACCTCGCCCGTGTTCCTGTGATTTTCTGGACACAATACTTGGCTCGGTAGTTGGGATGAGGACAGTTAAAAAGCGTCTCTGAGAAATTCGATAGGCGTAGCCGAGAATCGAACCCTTGACCTTTCGTTCAGTAGTCCAGCGACTTGCTACTAAACATCAATAAACCCAATACAAAAAATACAAGGGAGTTTATCACGAGACCAAAATATGAATATTTATTGTAATAGTAATCTCCCTTATTCCATGCACTTCCTCATTAGATTAAAACCGTTTCGAATTTGTCATAATTGGGGAATACTACTGCTGAACAAAAGATGAGAACAAGACGGTTCTGAACTAAGATAGTGGTTTAAAACAAACAAATTTAAAACACTTACAGATCTATTTCATATACTTCAATTTTATCTTTTTGTTGTAGCTAAAATGGCTTCCAGTCTTATGAACGATATATAGATAGATTTATTTCGGTAAAAATGTACATGAATACGCAACATGCCGCATGAATAGAAAAAGATTAAACATACAAAATTTTGCAAACGTAGTGAAATTCACACCAATTCCAGGGATTACACAAAAAAGAGAGAAAAAGAGTTTAATACACATGTATTTCGATTATGGTCCCTGATATGGTCTTAGCAAATACTGTTTTGTGGATCAAGGTAGACAACTCCTATTTTTCACAATCACGAACATACAGTTCATATTGTTTACAATTTTTTTATTTAAAGAATATTTGTGCAATATTTTACACATAAATATATTTACATAATGTTATAATATTTTACAATAATGATATTACAATTCGGTGTATTATTCTGAAGCCATTAAAATATATTTTTTAACTAGATTTATAGTCTGCTTTGATCGCCCACAATCATCCTTTCTTTCTTAACGATGGTGTTCAATTCGATAATTAAAGTTTTTTGCAAATTTTAAAAAAAAATGCTCATCTGTCCGACATTTGAGATATTTCAGCGTTTGGCGATTCTGGTGTTTGTGCAGCACACTGAATTTATTGTTCTATACGGACATGTTTGGTTTTCATCATAGAAATTCCGTCTTCGGTGTTGCTCATTAAAATCCACAAAAACACGAATCTAACATTTTCAATGATGAAAGCAAAGAATGAAACACCAAAAACTTGATAATTATCATCTTTAATTATTTATTTTCGTTGATTAATCGTAATAAGACACTTTGGTATTTCGTGTTTCCCTTTGTCCCGGAATCGAGTGATTTATATAACATAATCATTGTCACGTGACTCAGGCACTGTGTTTGTATTTTGGATCAATGCACTCAAACTGTATACATGTATACAAGAACGTATTGCTATAATGGACCAAACGAATAAGATGTATTGATTAAGTTCAAACCATTCACATTAGACCATACAGTTAATGATATATAATATTATATTGTTGCCATAATTATATTAACTCTCTAAGCCTGTTTGAATTTTACGGCTTTAACAATAAAGTATGCACGTACACTTACCTTTACAGCAAAACTACGATTACTAAATGAAAGCAAACATATGTCGATTTTACGGCTACTATAACATATCAAAATCCATATATAAATACTGTACAACTTCTAATGCAAAATCAAAACATTTCGTATTAATTTTACAGCTTCAATGACATAATCAAAGTTCATATCCTTCTTTTGCGCAGCTTTTTTTCTCTCGTGTTTGTTTAAAGGTGCACCAACAGTTAAGGTCATTTGGTATTTTTTATAGCTTTATCAGTAGAGGGAGTCCCCGGATGTACACCTGGGTAAACCCACCGATCTTTCGTAAGCTAAGCTTCCTCCGTGTAAATTTGGTCCCAGGAGGTATTAAAACTCCTGACAGTAAGGGAAAAATGATTGCTAGTTAGAGACCATAGCTTCTCGACCATAGACGCGTATGTACAGCTTTAAATATACATTCAAATTACGCAAGAAATAATATTTTACAACTATAAATACATGTTCAAAGAACAGATACATTTTATTGTACAATTACAATTAAATAATCAAAGTACTTAAAATACACGTATCGTTAACGGTAAAATTACAATCACTCAGTACAAAAAATACATATATATCTTGTATTCTACAACCATAATTACACAATCAAAGTACACATATATTTTATTGTAACACCATCAAGGTAAACATACATTTTATTGTATACAATAATAATTACACTGTCAAAATACACATATATTTTATTGTATATTACACAATCAAAGTACACATATATTTTATTGTATATTACACAATCAAAGTACACATATATTTTATTGTATATTACACAATCAAAGTACACATATATTTTATTGTATACAATAACAATTACACTATCAAAGTACACATATATTTTATTGTATACAATAACAATTACACATTCAAAGGGCGCAAGTCCTCTACTGTATAACCACAATTACACGATCAAATTGCATTTATTTTTTACTTTACAAATACTTTTGCACCATCTAAGTATATGTACATATCTTTTAATGTGCAATTACAGTTATACAATCATGGTCAGTTATAACTGAACTGGCAAAGGGATGTGTACTCGTACATGTATTCATTTGTACGGCTTCTAACTAAATAATTAAACTAACCTTGGATAATGGACATATTCAGTAGATTTATCAAAACGACTGTATTTTTGTTCGAAAGTGACATGTTAAGTTTGAATTAATGAAGATCTTTGAGCCTCCTATTCGATGGTTATTGGGATTGTAGCATATTGGGTGTATGAAAATCGTTCTTAGAGGTAAACAAACCACGAATCGTGTGTTTTTTAACTAATATTAAAAACGTATGTACGTAATTTCATCCAGATATACTTTCTAGCATGCAGTATGTTATTCGAATGTATTACCAACCGTCTACCACCTCTACGCAACAGTTTGCCACCTTTACACAACAGTTTGCTACCTTTACACAAATGCTTGCTACCTTTACACAACTGCCTACCAACTTTACACAACTGCCTACTACCTTTACACAACTGCCTACCAATTTTACACAACTGCCTGTCACCTTTACACAACTGCCTACCAACTTTAAATTGCTTGCCACCTTAACACAAATGCCTACCACTGTTACACAACTGTCTACCACCTTTACACAACTGGTTACTACCTTTACTAAACTACCTACCTCCTTTAGACAACTGCCTGTCACCTTTACACAACTTTGCTGCACGTTTTTATGACTCGACCATCTCATTACAACATGTATTTTTTCTCTTTTTTAAAACATGTTTCCTACATCTGCGCGTATATTTGTTGCTGTGTGTTCCTTATGGACACCTGATTGTTTGGCCTGAAGAAACATTTTGATAATCTGTTTAACATTCCAACATTTATACAGTAATTTATTACATCTTTCGTACATTTATTACACATTTGAGGTATATTTATGTCAATATCACATACATTCGAGAGGCACCCCCCTGAAAACTGAATTATACCTCTGTGTGATTTTATTGCTAATCTGCGAGCTTATTTCTGACAAGTACGTCAGTGTATATCACGTGTTTAAGATGCTTCAATTTCAATATAATTAAATGGTAAAGATAACAAGTACGATATGGCGATAGATGAGATTATTTTTGATGGTTAAGTTAACAGTTCGATACACACACAACAAAATTGTGTGCCAAATTGATCCACCAGAGTCCATGTGTTGGCCATGACAACTTACCACACTACGTCGCTGTTAATCTAGAAGTTGTTTACTTGCCTTAGTCGGAATTTACGTCTGTTTTCGACGTTACTTCTGTTCAATACTGACAGTCAGTGAACCTAACGAGTTTCCTTAGATTCTGCACCAGTACTTAATTTGGTATTCACGACTCGCTGTATGTTTACCGCTACACTTAAAAAACGCAATGGAGGCCCTAATACAACACACTGTCGTCAACAAATTTATCACAGAAAACATACCTAGTGCTCTGGGTTCGAATTCACAAGCGGTGTAGAGGCTTAGTCTTTTGCGTATAGTAGACGAGCAAATTGTTACAAATATACTTGCAATGTTGAAATGTCAAAACAAAAAAATAAACAAATACAATGCATTTTTCGCAGGGCGAAATATAATAATAATATAAAAAAAGTCATACTTGATAGTTAAGAACAGAACAGAACAGAACAGAACTTTTATTAGAGACTTGTACAATGTACATTGTCGAAACAAAACAAATATACAATACAAAAAAACACATGTCATGTGATAGGTTGAAAAGGCACATGAATGAGAAATCATATTTAACAATATATACTAGTAATCTATTTTAGAAAAAATATATATGTACGTAAGTTGTGCTAAGAGGGTGAACATATAATCAATTAAGAGTATTTAACATGGAAGTTCTAAGAGATAAAGCTTGTTTTATAAATCTAGCAGTTTTTAGTAAAACAGTTTTATTTTGAGTATTTAGTAATTCAAGAAATTTAAACATAGGTGGTTTTTTATGATAATAGTTAGGTATACAGTTTTTCCTTAAGTCTTTGAATATAGGGCAAATACATATAAAATGGTACTCGTCTTCAATATCATTTTTGCAAAGTAAACAATAACGTTGATTTCTTTCGATTTTATTTCTGTTATAACGGCCTGTTTGTGTTCGGACAATCTAAGCTTAGTAAAGAAAAATCTTAAGTTATTAGGCAGAGTGTCAAGATAACTTTCATACTGGAATATTGTTTTAATGTGTTTATAGTTTTCAAGCACAGCGTTTCTTTGTATCCCCATTGACCATTCCTGAATAAAAACATCAATAACACGTTGCTTAAAAATAGGAAGAAACGAAGCTACATCAATATTGTCACAATTTTCAAAAACAAATGAAAAACCATAATCGTTTAATAATTTTCTGACATTTGAAACCCAATTTGTTAACCCTTTCTTACAATCTAAAAGAGCCTGTTTGTACACGGTTTTCATTATAATATTATCTGTGTTTAATAATTTACACCAGTATTTTACAATTTTTACATACCTTGAAATATACAAAGGATAGCGACCTAGTTCACCATAAATACCAACCGAGGAAGAATTTGTTTTAAGTCTTAGAATTCGTTTACAAAATTTGAGATGAATTCTCTCTATTTCCTTTGACTTTGAGCAACCCCACACATCTGAAGCATATCCTAAAATTGACCCAACAAAAGCATCAAATAACTGGATTAATAATTTTGGTTTTAATTTATACTTTTTACAATTAATAAGTAAAATATTTAATGCCTTCACAGCTTTTCCAGCTAGAAACTCTTGATTAAGGTTAAAATTACCCGTATAATGAAACACAGTACCCAGATAGTTAAAGTCGTTCACCACTTCGATTTGTTTGTTATCATATACCCAGTGTTGCAATAATTTTCCTCGTTTTCTAAATACCATTATTTTAGTTTTATCGGAATTCACTTTAAGCCCCCATTTATCACAATATGTTTTCAAACAATTTAAGGAAGGGATACCTAGAAAAAATACCACCAATCAAAAGCCCACCCAACACATTGAAAAATTCAAAATTGGAGAACAAAACAGCCTCTCATATAATACCTTATAATTAGATTTATAATATATTCTGTCTGTTTAAGGCATAAGATGTTTACTGTTTATAAATGTGTACGTATTCGAAGTATAATATGAAGTATTAAGGATTGTATTTTAAATAGTGTCATTCTTTTGTATATTCATTAAGACATTTACAGATGAATTTTTAAAAACTTTTACCGTCATTTATGACCATTTCTTTTCCTCTACCCCCAACGTAAAAAATACCTTAAAATCAAATGAAGTCACCTTTATGAAAATGCAAGAATGTGTATAAGTCTACGGGCAACCAGTTTTTAGTCATCCAAATTGTTTATTTGATGTTTGGAACTACTATGTTGCAGAAAAAAAATGTAACCCCGCCCCTTTAACATTTAGTGAAGACTTTTGCCTTTTACAAAAAGTAACAAATTGATAAATATCATTAAAAAACTAAAGCAGAGAAACGTATGAAGTCGTCTCAAAATTAACTAGTACGTGTGTATGATGTCTACATCAAATTTTAAAAGTTTTACCGTCCGGTTTTGAAAAGATGGGTGTCAGAACTCAGAAATCCATAGTTACTTGATTTTCATTAATTAACCATGTATAAATTCCTGTAAACTGAACTAAATATTTTTGAATATATTTTTACTGCCTATTACTGTATAAATTCATGTTCTAAATACGAAACATTACCTAAAACTAAAAAAGGGAAAAAAGTGTGGTCCCAGTGGGGTTTGAACCCATGACCCTCAGGAAATATGTAAATACATTAGTAAAATTCACGAAATCGTGCACTCTTCAAAATGGAGGTTATGCATTAGAGATTGAAATCCTCAAAGACAAATCTAATGTTTTTGAAATATAAATTGTAGAATTATGGATATACTGAGATTCTGAACCCAAAAAAATGTGTATATAAAGATTGATGAAAAAGAACAAATTTGGTACAGCATCGGACTTCACACTGGTGACAAAAAAACGAGAGAACTTGACATCACAAAATAATGTCTCAGTCGAGAACATTGCAGAAATATAGAACTTGAATCTGTTTGGGGGCACTTTGATGTGTCAGTAAAAAATGTCTATGAATTACCAAAGCAAAACTGCAATAGAAACAGAAGGTAATGAAATATACTCTTAAACACTTCACAGAGTCTAGATATATCTTTATAATTTTATTAGAATATTTTTTGGTTAAAAGTGTCTTAATGAATAAGATCTACCATGCACTTTAAGCACGAATCATTCTTTTCTAATAAGTATGAAAACTATAATGATCTAAAAGCAACAGATATAAGATTAATTTAATAAAGCATATTTTGTTCTTTATGCATAAATCATTATCTAGAGTTCGCAGACGCCTACTAATCGCCGCTTCTCGAATTTTGTCGTAAAATACCAAACACATTTCATTGCCTGGCGCGAGACACGATTATGTCTTATATTACGTCATTGATTTCACGTTTATTCATTCGCTTTGACGTTTACGTCATTAAGCGCTTTCTGATCTTGGTCTCAACGAAGCTTGAAAAATAGACCTGACTTAAAGGTGTTCTCATATTTGAAGTATAAAGAGCTATAAAGAATTTGAATTCTACTTAAGAACTTCGTCTTGTCTAAATGTTCGTCTGCTTTATTTCAGAAACTAATATTTCTGCAGCCATTTTTCTGTAATTTAATTCATTACTACGCATGAAAGTTCACGTCACATACATTGAAGTTGATGTGTGTTATTGTTTCATTTTACTTGAGAGAAAGGCCCATTGCATTCTGTAGCGTTATTGTATCAGAGATATTTTATTGTGTTTATTACCAGTGCGATCTATTGAGCAAATATTTGTTTGTGTGATAAAACTACAACAAAGCCATCGTAGAAGATGAAAATGATGAAATTCTGGCCGATATTTTCATAATTATTTTTCTTCCATTCGTAGAATCTGTCTTTCGTGGAATTAAAGAGATGACACAGTCGAGTGGTGAGCTTACAACGTGATAAAAACGCACTTAAATACTCATTTATCATTCTTTTTATACCTCGCTAAAAATTAGATATGAACAATATGTGACAGGATTAGTTCTCTAGTATTTAGCAAGTATAACATTTCGACAGGTCCTGAAGATCAGATCTTGTTTTAGTCTCAAATACAGAAAGATATGAAGATGATCAATCATAAAACTATCTGTTTGCAATCTGAAGACATTTCAATCCTAGATGTCACCATGGCATTAGTGAGTCCTCAGATAAACTGTAGACATATCTAAAAACTTCGTTGTTGTCTTTAGCGATAAGGAAAACACGGAAAGTGTTTATAGATTTTTGTCGGAGAAATGGTACTGAAAGATTTCTGGTTTTAATTTGAGGTAATTCTTCTCTAGCTGTAAATATTTCCTCTTCACTTTTATGGCAGGCATTCATTGTACACATTTCATTTCAAATCAACAAAGAAGAGTTAGTTATCAAAATGATTGGCTTATTTTTGTACAGCGATTTCAGAATTGATATTCTAGGGCCTCCGTGGTCGAACTGTTGTGGTCTCTGACAGGTAATCACTAGTAGGTTTTGTAATAAATTCACTTCTTCCAAGATGCAAGTTTTATAAGATGGACGTTAAGAAATTCGACGCAGTTAATATGATATCTATTGATAATTATTATTTTCTATTACCTTTCCAAATACGTTTTCAGGTTTATTATGAAGAGTTGAAGAGCGTATTCCGTTTATCTTTACTTTTGTTTGGCATTTTGTTACGTAGCTACAGATTTTAAAGCCTTTTTTCAGTGCACACTGTAAGCTCTTTGTGTTCCTGCGTTTGAATACAGTGGCACCTAATTTTAGATAATCGTCCACAAGATCACATACATCTCAGTTACTAGTTTTATCATATTGCTTTTAAATGACACGAAGAAATTGGAGTCAGACTATTTTAGTATGGCTATTTCACTAACGCAATAAAACCAAGTTTAACATTGACTAACAAGATACGCGCGGAAAATGTGATCTGACATTTGTAGTAAAACTAGTCATTGTCCAGCCAGTATTACATGTAACTGGACACGGACTGGACATCCCATTCATCAATCATATTATCAATATAAAACCATATCAAAGACTTGAATCATGTATTCGATCACCAATTTCATGACTGATTACCATGGTTTGCGTGATATTGTGTGTACCTGTATGGTTTCATAAGCAGGGTCTTTTAATACAATGACCGATGATCATGATGAAAAAAGGTTGTTCTATATATCATGGCGTCCTTTTTCTGGTTTTGACGGAAGGTCACAAAGATGTCCGTCCGTAGACGGAGATACTAGAAATCAGCTAGCTTTAATACTACGTCGTCGGTTAAAACTGATTTGTGATGTAGGGTTGGTCCAGACTTGATGCATATTTGCAAAGACCTATACCGTATATATATATTGGGGGGGGGGGGGGGTAATGTCCGTCATACATAAGAAACAAATTAACTCACTCAATTTTAAGGTGTAAATCTTTCCAAGTCTCCCATCATTACGTATGGGATCAAATGACCATCTGACCACAAACAGTATAGTCAAACCTGTGTTGGTGGCCATATCATGTTATCCCAACGGTAACTTCACAGGTTTGATTGTAAATGACATATTGACAAAATACATAGATATAGTTCAAATTTTTCAAATTCAAAGTTTATTGGCATGAACAGCAATGATAAATTGCCTTTGGCCATTTACAGTATATTTTGATTTTATGGCAAAGACATATTACATAGTTAAACAAGAATAATACAATTTGATTAAACAATAAATAGAAAAACAAATTTAATGTATACAGAAAAATAGTGATCATTTGAATGAGATTTGAACAGAATAAATGCACATATAAAAAGAAACAGTATCAGATTTCTAGGGTATCTTTTCTTTTATTCATTGCACGGTCAATATATTTTGCTACTTTAATGATTTTGATTTTATTTTTTGATGACAATAACATACGTATTTAGTTGCCTGTCCGTCTTGTTTTAGTCTACCACAAAATGTTGACCAAGTGTTGAAGATAGAAGAGCTCATTGATCTTACAATAATCTAGTTGTCTAGAGAGAGATGATATGTTTCCCCAGAATCTTCTCACCTCACGTGACATTGTTGATTCATGGATAGGACAATGATTGTCATATATCTATTAACTTTCATCACCATTGTTTTATGAGTATTCTGGAGCTATCCAAACATTCTCTCGTGTGGAATGAAATCGTATAATGGTGGATTTGTTCTGTTTTGTGGTGTCAGTGAGTGTGCTGTCGTCTTTGTAAGTGACTTGGCTGGTGGTTGGCTGCATGTTGTAATCAATGTCATTATAAACCCGAACTTGTTCATCATGGTTGTTTTTATTACGTTTATCAGCCCTAGCTATGCCGGAACAGAGGGAACCGAAACTGCAAAAAGCTTTTGTCACCTGAATGGAGTCTGGCCTGTCTGACCCGGCACTTTACTGCTTGGTGACTGACTTCTAAATTCTCATTGTGACATCCCTTGAATTGATAATGAACTATTCCAAAAAGGAAAATAGACAAATCCATTCAGGAAATTAGGCGGATTGATGTTTAATTATCCTAGAATAAGTACATGTGGTGAAATGTAGACTTGTACAAGTTCTGCCATTTTTATAATTATAGGAAACATACATACCAATGCTTCTATCCCAAACGTAGGCATGGGTGAATAATTTTAGCTACAGTTAAACAAGCAGTTTTCATCTAAATTTATCTGTTCCATATTGTCTTGTTTCAGTATTTGTTTAATTTGGATTGTTGGTGAGAGAAATATTATTATAAAAACGATGGTAATATTTTGAATTTTATGCTTGCTTGAGCAAATAATAATATCGATAATGTTTGTTCGTTTGCTTATACGTTCACTGCTGCTGATGATGATCGAGAGGATGATGATGATGAAGGTGACGATGGTTGTGGTGAAGAAAATGATGATGATGACTATGGTGATGATGACGATCATAATGATGATAGTGGTTATGATGATGATTATAATGATGTTGGTGATAGTGACGATAATAGTAAAGAAGATGATGGTGGTGGTCGTGATAATGATGAAGATGATGATGATGATGCTCATGATAGTTGCGTTGATGTTGACGATAGTGAACATGAGGAAGAAGGCGGTCATGATGATAATGATCGTTATAATAGGAATACTGTTATTGCAACAAATATGTGCAGTATAAGATACTGGTGTCAGCTGGTGTTGTATGAATACATAAAATATTCAGAATTTATAACAAACAGGTGTTCGTTACACCAATCCTCCAATTGCTGATATGTAGATAGAAGTTAATGGTGCATGTATAGTTAGAACCAATCCAGTTTTGTTACCATTGAAATATTAAAATTATACTATATAAGTAAGCGACACGTGTCGACGGTTTTATTTCTTAATCACCTGTAGAAATGGTTTCAATGTTTTGTATGAACTCAGCTGGTATATGTGATAAATCAGAAGACCAGCTAATTTGAAAATTTGCTGATTTAATCTCTTAGATAAATTTTGTAAATGAAGTTATTTTAGTTTTAAATATACTGTGCGTTTTGTTTTATTACATTCGAAATTCTAATAGAGGCAATGCACTAAGTTATACTATTAGCAAATTTTAAAAGTATTTAAAAAATCTGATAAATATTTAAAACAGCTTAATCAATAATTTACGCATACAAAATAATTTTGATATCAAGAAATTACACCCAAGAAAATCCACACTGAAAATGTCTACATTTTAGATTTTGCTTGGAAATATCGACAGTTATCATCCAAACTTAATTGTCTAATTTACAAATATGCCATAAGCATGTCCAGTTGATAATAATAATGTAATAGAACATCAAAGAAAAAATGTTATTTGTTTGTTTGTCCACTGATCAATGTCGCTTCTTACATGATTCTTTTTACATCAATTTATACATAACCCCAGCTTTGGGTGTTAATGTGAACATGTTTCATATGGATACAATATGCATTCTTAATTTAGTTACGATACGTGATTAAAACTCGAAAGAGAAACTTAATCCAGAATACGCAATTTATTGCGTTTTAAAACAATGAATATTTATTTTGCACATTTGTAATCACTCAAATTTAATATTAAACTAAAGTTGAAAGACACTACGAATTCTATCAAATATCGGTTTGCTTATAAAAGTTTTGCCATGCAAATCAAATCCGAAAAATGTGAATTTTCTCAGCTTACTGCACTTCAAATAGATTTTAAAACAAACTATTCCTTTGCTAATCTTGCGGGAATTTTTTATTGACTTTTTGTAAAATGAACTGTTGTTTCTTGTATAAATCAAAATTTGTCGGAAGATTCACGGCGTTTATTTTATTGCCATGCCAACGATATCTTCAATTATGAATATTTAATAAAGCATTGTCAAGATACAATTTGAGAAAACCCAAAAATACCCACGAGAGTCCGCCATGTTTTTCTTGCAAACCGCTGCGCCACCTACCGACGTTTGTTTCCAATCCAGGTCCTCTAAACTTGACACATTGGAAACCACTAGTGGGCGATTAATTTCAGTACTAATTCCCTAAAATATCTTATTCCATGCTTTCTGAAAATGATAAATGGTAGAAGAGTATTCACAGTTTTCTGCAGGCATATGGTCGTGGAATTTGATCGACAACTAAACAAAGAGAAATTAACATGTTTTCCCTCTAATCATGTGTTTTCTTGGATTCAGAATAATTCATATACGGCGTTTAAAAGGTTGATTGTCGTCAGCGATTATCACGTGACAAATTTGAAAGGCGTTTGTTTTTTCCTTAATCATAATTATCACAAATGTGGCCCAAGAAAACCGCGACGTTTATAAAATATTCAAATATTGACACATTTTTTCAACTAATGTTGTTTCTATAACTCGCATTTCGACCACAAAACATAGAAAATTAAATCTAATACGCGCATAAATAATCATAATTCTTACTTGTTGTGATAATTATGACGAAATTTGAGAAAGAATTGTTACTATGATTAAGTTTTATGCCCGAGTCCTACGATCTATCAAAATACAAACTAAATATCGAATGACAATTGATTTTAGATTAATATATATTTACGCATTACATTATTATGTATTAAGAATCCAACCTCGTTCTATCAGTATAATTAACGGCTACTTTGATTAGATAGTGTACAATTTTATATATTACATACAATTATGCCGTCACAATGACCAGTTAATTTGTATTTAAATATATATACTTAGAAATAATTATATTCATTGATCATTTGCGAAAAAAGAGAAGAAATTGGGAGTGGATCTTACTTTATGATAGCAGTGTGTTTTTTTTATTTGTTTGAAACTTTTAATCGCCAAATCCTCTATTTGCGAATTATGGGAAGAAATTGGGGGGGGGGGGGTCTTATTATATATTAGCTGTATGTTTTTTTTTCTTTATTTGTTTGAAAACTTTGAATCGTAAAATTGTCTATCTACATCTGTCTACATCTTTTATCCTAATGTCACGTGATTAAATATGCTAATTTATACGCTGTAATAAACATGCCGACAATTCTCTGATGAAAGACCAAATTTTTGAGTATAAAATCTAGCATTTTTTTCAGGCCTGTATATCACAAGCAATCCCACACAATGTTTTACACCTGCATGGCTCTAAACTTACAATTCTCTGTAATGATGTTTCTGGAAACACGGTGGTCCAAAATATAAATCCCCCGCCTTTAAACATATGGAATCATTGTGTTCGTCTGTATATTATAGCAAGATTGAAATATAAAGCTTTTTCTGGAGTTTCACCTCCCGATATATCAAGTTTTCATTTTATTTTTCACATTTATTACATGTAACCAAACATAAGAATTGTTTTCACGTTTTAATGCTCACGAATCTCACTATGTTCCAGGAGAGATTGTTCGTTAAAAATCAGACATCATTAGAAATCATGGTACATTGTATTGATCATAAAATTCATATTTTGGGAGGTAGAAAAATGCCAACAATACACGCTGTGAACAAATGCATGGATTTCCAGCCGGTATGAATAAATTTAGAACGATTGTATTAATAAAGTTCTTAATTTGTTTTAAGTTGATTTGCTTAATATGCTATCACATCGATCGAAAATAGAAAATATGCATAATATTGTATTTAAGAAGAGAATATACACATATTTATATATACTATTATATCTATGCATTAAATTACACAATGAACGTATATAGTAAGATAAAACAAAACCATGCATATTAACGAAAAAAACGAGTTATACATTTAAGCATTTTAAATAAAATCCATGCACGTTTTAAAAAAACAAAATTCCAAAAACCGGACATTTTCCGAACTTTGAGTCTGCTTTTCTGAGAACCGTTGATAAATTCCGAAACAAATCGTTTTCACGTAGTCCAGTTTTCACGGGATTTACTGTATAATTTATCATATTACAGTCATTCAACATATACTGAAATTATAATGTTTGTACAGGGCAATGTATAAGAACTGTTTATATAATGAAAACAAAATGTTTTTTTAAAAAAAACAATGAAATTTATCATAAATAATTATCTACATTTTGTACATAGATACTTATTATTATTTATACATATATATACCTTAAGTAACTTCATATGTGTACATGTCAATTGCTGCCTCGTTCAGAATTTGATATAAAAATATAGTTTTATAAAATAGATATTATGAGCCTTCTCTGTGCATGAAAACGTGCGCTAGTTCATATATGAATTAGTCTTGTTTATTCCCATTACTATTTATCTTGAATGATATAAATGAACCTTTCTTTTACAATTTATGTATATATATATTATATGGTATATTTCTGTACGTCCATCTAAATATCATATTTATATTTGTATCCTTGTGGGTTTTTTAGCATATTGGTTATATGAGGTATTTGTCATCTTTGAGATCTGTATATTCCCCTGAACGTGTAAATAATATTTTACATTTTTGATAGAATCAAATTTTGTTTTACAACGTCCTGGTTCTCTTAGATCGATGACAATTTTTCCTAAATTTTCACCAAATATTCTGAAGGGCTTCGTTCTTTCGGTACGTATTTTTCAATAAAATGTAAAAAAATATATATACAGACTTCAGAATACTAGGGCGTAGTTATATGTCCTAAAAAACGAATTACTTCAAGTTTACTTTCCCGCCATCTGTTTGCCAATCATTCGTGGCAATTACAGGAACGCATCAAAAACAAAATGCAAATAATTACGATGTATTACTATCAAAATATTTTCTCAAGTTTCAATTTAGGAGAAAAGTCAGAAATTTGAGATAAGATGGTTTGCATGTCTGTGAAGCATACGGACCTCTATCGGCTGTTCATAAAAGGGAGAATGAGTCAGGTTAATAATTCAATTGTGAAAAAATATATAAATTTTGCGGACGAAAATTCTTTTTAAAAAGCTGGTTGTTGCGTCTGGTGGAAGAATGGAAATAAAAAAATAACCAATAGTTAAAAATAAAACAGACAAAACACACACAAAAAGAAACAAAGAAAAAATGCGACATTAGCGTTATAACTGTATTTTTCGAATAAACGTACACGACGGCACAAACTGCATAAATTTCATATAAGTAGATTTTTTCTAATATTTCCAAGAAAAATTGATAGACATGGCGTCAGTGGTTTATTTTCTGTGATATCTTTTATTATGCATTACTTGCTTTTCATATCCTCATTTCTTATTTTTGAATTATGAAATATTTTAAATGATTCTGGTTCAACCCTAATCAATTGGCTTATAATTATTGTTATTCGGTTTTGGAGAAATTTATTTTAGATAATTATATTTGCAGAAAGAAACTAAATGCACCCAATTACCAAGTGTGTTCTCTGTCCAAAATGTTTGCAATAGATATTTATACCATTAATCTTGTTATGAACAAAAACGAACCAAATATTTAAATAAACTGGCACATTTTTAAAAACGTTTAATGATAATTCAAAGCAAAATAATTATTATTGAACTAAACGTGTGCTTTAATATCTTCTAACTGTACAAAAAAAGATATCGAAAAAATCTATTTTTTTGTAAATAAAAAAGCTCAAATAATATTGTATCTTTCCTTTAAGAAACAATTAATTTAAAGTATTTAATTTATAGTAAATAAAATTTAAATAAATTAGTTATTCAATAGTTTAAGCGTGTATCTATTTGTATAATAAATATAAGATTATTAGTTAATTATAAATAGTTTAAAGCTAAAAGGGTTGCAGGTTATACGGCGTATATGAACCAAGACGTATTTAATATTAATTAATAATTTGCATTTTGTGCATGGAAACGCTTTGGAACGCTTGTGATTGCACAAAATATAACATGCCACGTGCATGTTTTCAATAAAAAAATAATAAAACACTAGTACTTAAAACTATTCCCGTAAAAATGTTCGCATGAGTTAAAAATGCGAAGTACAATTTTAGGAAAGAAAAAAAATCCCATTAAATAATATAAAGATATCGAGTACACTCTCAAAAGATGTATATACTCTTTCTTATTCCTTTATGCAATGTGCTGTGAATTCAAGATTAAACAACATGTGAAATTTCTTCTATTCAACAGCTTTTTTATATCCAGACAAGTTCGTCTCAATTTACTGGAACAAAATAATAGAATATATAAAATACCCAAGTTGTAACCGATTCTACAGTTTGTGATGTCAGGCTATTGTTTATAGCGTTGAAGTGAAGAATAATGTGGCAACAGACGATAGGACATTATCTGCGAATCATAAATCTTCTCATTTTATGCATCTTATTTTCACAATAACTTGTGAACCAACTTGGTTTATTTGTTTACATTTTGACGTCTATGTGTGATGTGAGGTGATATAACACATAGTTAAGTTATGAGAGCACAGCGTCACCAAACACAATAAGGAACTCCAAGATAACGTTCCGTGAAACCTTCACGCTGAATATTTTGTCAATAATATTCTTAAATATAATGCTAGATGCTTGAGCAAAAAATAAATGTTTTCCGAGACTAAATGTGAAATTTAAGTTATGACAATATCCATCTCCAAGCTCCGTCCTTGCAGAAAAGATGTTTTACTACTAATGGTTATTGTGACGAAATGGCTTTGTAGTTAAAGCGATGGTACGTTGATAAACTTGGTATTGTCGGCATGGGTGCGAATACCATCCTCGCGGTTTGATGTTGATATGTTCTGTTCTGATATTATTTCAAGATGTAAATATAATCTGCAATGGTTTGGAACACACTACTCGAGCGTTTATGATAAATTGACACACCGTTATAATGAATACAACAATTAATTATAACGGTTTAATGGTTACGATAGATAGTACAAAGGACGTGTTTGTTGAAATGATGCGAAATGTAACGAAATGGTGTGAAATGGTTCGGATATAATCAGAAATCATTTTATACGGTAGCTACAAGAAGCCATATATCTATCAAAATGTAAATTTGTTTATCAGTTCACTTGTTTCCATAAACATTGATATATTCAATTTATGTCACAATAAACATATTTACGACATCTATCTTATCAACCAATCGTATGTCATTTTTATCTTAACAGCATTATTGTCGTCTGCATCTTCGGCTGAAAATTAGTGGGCTTGCGTTTCAACAATAATTTTACTGAAATAAATCACAAGGAATCAGAAGAATAATTTCGAGGCAGGGATTCCGACATGTTCGCGTTGAAGTATCGTGAAATCTCGCGATAACGAGACGTTAATGAAACAACAATATCATTTATGCATTGATAATCGGACATGTTTATTCAGGCAGTGTAAAAGATCAAAGACAAGCGTGGAGCATCAATTTCAAAATCAAGAAATAGACACCTGGTAGTTTCAGGTGGGAACCAAATAATCACGTGATATTGTCGTAAACAAACTTTGATTACCAGCCTCGTTTTCAAATTGTCTTACGTAACACCCAGTCAAAAGTTCCACACCCGCCGAAAACTAAACCACAAAACGTTCAGCGATTTCTGGCTTATCCAGTTATTTTATTTCATGGCGGGGTAAATACAAAGTGTACGTATAAAAAATTTGTTGAATAAAAAAATGCGTGTGCTGATTTTTTTTCAACATTCGTAGCAAATATTGTTTTGTCATACATTGCAACTAAATACTATATAAAAGCAAACATACACATAATGTATTCAGGGGTCCAGCCATCGGTTGTAACAAAGGGCAGGTAACTCTAGATGTATCATACACGACCGATACGAACGCTGCACGCAATACTTGTAAGAGGAGTATCTTGCTATTGAAACCGTATGTCAAAAGGTCTCCGACTGCCAGAGAGTATGTAAATTTGATCTTGGATTTTTTCATGTCATTTGTAGCTACGTTTCTTGATACAATGAAATACATTTGTTTATATTACAATCACTGTACACTGTTTGTTTTGTATTATTTTTATTGCTACTTGATACTTGGTTTAATTCAGGTGTTTGCGGTACGAAGAGGTACGTGGAACAAAGTTTCGATCGTTTTTGTGGAATTTTATGTAAAACATTAAAGAATTGGCCCGCATTTTTCATTGTGAAAATTTCTAAGCTGTTCGTTCTTACTAATTCAGTATAAACATTGTCATATATAAATATACATTCAGTTAAACTTGTGTAAATAAAGACCTTCCAGCTTCTAATACAAAAACATTCTTTAAAACTGTCATCAATTTTTTCAATAAACTAATCTCATGTGTCCATTTGTCTATAAAGGCCTTATTTAGTCTTTTCGGAGGATGACATTTGTTCACAGGTTTTATTGAACAGTGCAACCTCTCCAAAGCAACACCCTTTGGAAGAGGCAAACCTATGTTGTTGTTGAGAGGTTGTTGCTATAGAGGTTAAATTAATACTTAAATATTTGAAAAATATCATACTGCTATTGAAGGGAGATTGTTGCTCAAGAGGGCCGCTCTGGAGAGGGTGTACTGTATATGTACAATGTAAACCAGCACATTTTTGTTATACGACTAAATACAGATTCAAATGGTAATCCAAATTTGATGTAACTAAATGACCGATAAAGTCTATCTTATCAACAGCAAGTTTATAGAGCATACTTTAGGAATGAACACATTTGCCAATCTTTATTACTACAAGTAAACACGACTACAAGTACACATTGTTGGTACAAGTTAAATTTTTGAAATGTAATAAATTTTAGAATAAACGGAACATCAGATATCCTGAAAATCACTTTAATGAATAAATTACTGCATAATTTACATCAGACACCATACGGCCTGTTTAAATTTTCCATTTTCAAAAGTTGTTCATGAATACCATCTTGGTGTAATTTTTCATCATAGGCGATATACACATGCTCAGCACCATCTCAAGGTAACACAAGACACATAAAATTGACATGTGAATAATAAGGCCAAATAAAACACATTCTTCAAGTTTCATACAAAGAACGACCCCGGACATTCAAACCAGAGGATCATAATGACTTTCAATAAAGTTTGACTTTAATCTTGAAATTATTCAATACGATGATATAAGCGATTTACGGAAAGGAGATGAGGAGATTTGTGTAAACTGACACATATTATTGAGTGGATTGTTTAACAAGGATGGAGGTCATGTTTCATGGACATCGTTTAAGGGAGGGTCCCGACAGAGGAGAACATAAATCAAGGAAATAACGATGTGACAAATTTTGAGCGGCGGTTAGAATATTAACGAAACAAGAAACTACGTGAAGTAAAACAGGATAATTGTTATGTTGAAGATGTTTTGAATCATCTGTACATTAACGTGTATACAAGTGTAAAATACGTTTTGTTTATATCATTTAGTGTGTGGCATTTTGGGTACCAGTATGCCTTTTGTTTACACCATTCATATTAAGACAACTTGTGGATTAACATCAAGTGTATAGGCTAAGACCCATCATTAATAGCTCCTGAATGGGCATTCGACAATACAGAAGATATGTATGTATTTATGAAATACAAGTGAAGATTTCATTAAAACTACAGACATTAGTATAGAAGCGCACACTGCCTAACTGGGAGTTTGATTTCTTTCTTGGAAAATTATTCCACAAGCTTATGAATAAATCAGATCACTGACTAACTATATATGATAATCGTATCAAACAATGGGAAACTCTAAACAAATATACGAAATCGAGATGTATTCCCTTACAACAGCCTCGTATTCACTTTCGATTTCACTTCCGGTAATTTGTCTGAATTATTATCGGTCACGTGAGTCGACAAATGGTACTTGCCGGAGGAAAAAGATTGTTTCTTCAAATCTATACGGAAATGTACAAATTACATGGAATCGTATGTCAATTCAATAATTCACAAATATAAAGGTAACACCACAAAAACATAACAGACATTTTGAAACTAGCAATTAGAAATGTTAGTTTCTGGAGTCCTGAGATAAAATCAAGTCGATTAACTTGGAAAGGAAATGAGTTGAATACTATCCCGAGTTGATTACTGCTTGCCGTGTGTCCTCAGAGAGAAAGAATCAAATCTAATACATGAAAAACAATCAGATAATATGACCGTATGATATTCATGAGTCCGTTCTACAAATATTGTCAAAACTAGTTTTATTGTATTTTTTAGGGTATCGTTTTGGTCGAAATTGCTTTAATTTAAATTCGATAAGCAAGGGGATTTTAGACCAATCAGCGAACAGACACGTGACTCCCGGATATCATTCTGCTAAAACATGGCGATTTCCTCTAACTACCTGCTTGTTTTATGGTGATGAAGAAAAGTCATTTTATTGCAGATTTCGAGTGGTCTGTCACAGTTTTATAGCGAAGTCCTACAGGGAATCGGGAAACAACATGTCGGTCAAATAGCTCATAAATACATCCAATTAGTCTGTTCACTTGAAACATTGATTAAGTGATTAAGCTTTTGAGTAGAATATTTTATAGGCTCTTTTGACTTCCTCTGTGCGCTTTGTGCCATACATCCATAAATATAATAAGAATCATACCATCGAGATTTGACAAATTCAAAATGACATTCATTTAATAAAGTTTGTATAACCAAGTGCGTGATATGTACCTTCTAAGGGAAGATATGTATGTATTTAACACACGGCATATGACAATTAATTCATTAACATTAGTTGGAATAATAAGTATTTTCTTAAGTTTTATAACAACTGCATAAATTGATAAAGTACACCGAAGAATATCAGGCTTATAAATGCATTTGTATCCAGAAAATTATTTCGATGGGATTCCCGAATCCCCGTTGGCGTAGAAAAAGCTGAGGAATTAGTCTAACTGACGTCACTTCCTTGTTTTCACCATTGCATCATAAAGTATGAGATGTTTGAAGTAGTCGGATATAACTTGTAGAAATACTCAAATACGTTTCATAGTCGATATAAAAAGAAACGATACGTATTTTGTTATGTGTGTGTGTGTGTTCATTGTTTCGCTGTGCCTTTTTGACGACTTTTCAACGGCGTAGGAAGACCCCAGGCGCACAGAACCATCAACAGGAACCAGGCACACAGAACCAGGCGCACAGAACCATCAACAGGAAACAGGCACACAGAACCAGGCACACAGAACCATCAACAGGAAACAGGCACACAGAACCAGGCGCACAGAACCATCAACAGGAAACAGGCACACAGAACCAGGCACACAGAACCATCAACAGGAACCAGGCACACAGAACCATCAACAGGAACCAGGCACACAGAACCATCAACAGGAAACAGACACACAGAACCAGGCACACAGAACCATCAACAGGAACCAGGCACACAGAACCATCAACAGGAAACAGACACACAGAACCAGGCACACAGAACCATCAACAGGAAACAGGCACACAGAACCATCAACAGGAAACAGACACACAGAACCAGGCACACAGAACCATCAACAGGAACCAGGCACACAGAACCAGGCACACAGAACCATCAACAGGAAACAGACACACAGAACCAGGCACACAGAACCATCAACAGGAACCAGGCACACAGAACCATCAACAGGAAACAGACACACAGAACCAGGCACACAGAACCATCAACAGGAACCAGGCACACAGAACCATCAACAGGAAACAGGCACACAGAACCAGGCACACAGAACCATCAACAGGAAACAGGCACACAGAACCAGGCACACAGAACCATCAACAGGAACCAGGCACACAGAACCATCAACAGGAACCAGGCACACAGAACCATCAACAGGAACCAGGCACACAGAACCATCAACAGGAACCAGGCACACAGAACCATCAACAGGAACCAGGCACACAGAACCATCAACAGGAACCAGGCACACAGAACCATCAACAGGAACCAGGCACACAGAACCAGGCACACAGAACCATCAACAGGAACCAGGCGGACAGAACCATCAACAGGAACCAGGCACACAGAACCATCAACAGGAACCAGGCACACAGAACCATCAACAGGAACCAGGCACACAGAACCAGGCACACAGAACCATCAACAGGAACCAGGCACACAGAACCATCAACAGGAACCAGGCGGACAGAATCATCAACATAATAATAATAATTACCACTCGGCTTTGTACGTTCATATAGCACTAACCTTTACATTCATCGTCCATGGATATCCCATATCTACAAATTGCTTAACATTCTACAGATTTACATGTTTACATAATATACACGGTCAATACTATAATGATATAAATATATAATACATACCTTTGGAATGGACATCGTATGATTTATAATGTAACATTAATTTAGATTTGTATAAATTGTATATACAGCACAACCTCTCCAGAGCGGCCCTCTCTTGAGCAACAACCTCCATTCAACGAAAACGTGATTTTCTCCAACTACGCGATTTAACTATTGATTCAACCTATCCAGAGCAACAACCTCTCTACAAAAACAGAATTTTGCTACTCTTAAAGGGTGTTGCTTTGGAGAGGTTGCACTGTATTTTACCAATGTTGCCATTTTTCGTCCTGGTGGTACAACAAAACATTATATTGTAAGAGAGAAAACTATCTACTTGAAGTATTTCAAGATTTCTTTCTTTTCTAAAAATAGGTGGAAATATAAATTTTCTAAGTTCATCAATATTTTCGGATTTCAAAAGATCAATATATTTAACCATATGTGTTGTATGTTTTCTACTTTCAAGGTACAAGAAACATTCTATTCATCTTCTATAAGGTACCATAATTAACATTTTCGTTCGATCTACATGTTAATATGGTATCTTATTTTATTTTCATCATCTACCAGCTTCTGTCTCTTATCTGTGAGCAGAAAGCTTTAATCTAGTAAAAACATATATGAAATTATCCAAAATTCCAAATAGTTTTCAAAATAGAATTTAAAACTAAATAAGACCTAACTATACTTTGA
This sequence comes from Lutraria lutraria, assembly GCA_964023205.1. NCBI lineage: Eukaryota > Metazoa > Mollusca > Bivalvia > Venerida > Mactridae > Lutraria > Lutraria lutraria. Next base: position 16,297,870 of record OZ026834.1, on the reverse strand, counting down.
GCACTGCATATTGTCTATCTAATTTTCTAAATAAACCTACAGTTATTTATAAAACAAAAGTGAGAACGACGAGGATGGGATTCGAACCCACGCGGGCAGAGCCCAATGGATTAGCAGTCCATCGCCTTAACCACTCGGCCACCTCGTCCTACGTTCATTTGTTTAACACACAAACACTCACGAATCTGTAACACGTGTCTCTATATACCAGATATACGAAAAACAGCGACATGTCAAATTAATATTCAAATTGATTGATCCTCACCATTTAATATTGTTTATAATTAATAAACGTATAATTGTCGTACATTTATTGTGGTATAAACAGACGATAAATCGACCTTTGTCCTGATACAGATGCTGTTTCCAAAATCACAGATTCTTGGTTGATCGCAATATGTAAACCATACTGTATTCAAGTTCAATAGAATTATTATGTTGTATATTGAAATATATATTAACGGACGTGAATCAATTCAGAAATACCGAGTCTTCAGTATTAATTCCGTTCAAATATTTTTACAACGCTTAATGTCTGTTTAAGGTGTTTAATATTTACGTGTACATTTTCAAATGGAAAATATGACTAATCTCTGCTATGCTATAACAATTAAACGTGATATCAAACTATTATGTTCACATGTACAACAATCAACATAAAAGTTCAACAATTACATATTTCTGGCCTAGTTTCATAACGTTTAGGAACCGATCTAGTTTCAGTCCATATTCAAGAAAAATCAAACAAAATCTAACGACGAGGATGGGATTCGAACCCACGCGGGCAGAGCCCAATGGATTAGCAGTCCATCGCCTTAACCACTCGGCCACCTCGTCATGCTGATCATTATCATATATGTAGGTAATCAACAGTAAACAGCTGTTGACACGTACCTTATTGATTTAGTAAATGTGTGAGTACATCACGAATAAATATAGATAATTACATGTTTCAATATTAAGTATATCAGTTTATCTATCACTATTTCATATATGACTAACTTAGCCCTAATGTTTGTACTGATTTCTTTTCAAAGAAGTCTATAAAATAAAACTAAAAACAACATTAAGTAATGGTATAGTCCGTACAAAATGTTGCTTAATTCCTCTAAATTAAATGAGATACGTGTATTAGCGACATGTCACCGATAGTCGACGTTAAGTTATGCATATATTCATGTACACGTGTATATATAATATAAGGAATGAATAAATGTTGAATACTTTTCAATAGTGGTAACTTTGTCTTCTATGACAAGTGGAAGTAAAAATAAACGACGAGGATGGGATTCGAACCCACGCGGGCAGAGCCCAATGGATTAGCAGTCCATCGCCTTAACCACTCGGCCACCTCGTCCATGTTTTATCTTCCGAAAATTTATCATCTCTGTTCTAAAGTGACAGCTGTTGCACAACATTTATCGATATACAATGTAAAATATACATGTAGATTGATATGTCGTTCGAACAGTTATTGCTCTATCCTGAGTGAACAGTTTTATCTGTTTTTTGTTTGTTTTGTTGTTGTTGTTGTTGTTTAATGACCTATTCGATAGCTATGGTCATTTCAAGACATCCCTATAGACAGAAAGGAGAGGAGATGCAGGAGGACCGGGTATTTGTATCGCTACTATTTCGAAAGTGTTTCCCTGGTTCTCTTTACCGTGCCCGGTATAAAGCACCGATACACACCTTATCCATTTCCTGTGGTTTTCTGAATACAGTATATATACTTGACTCGGGAGCTTGGATGGGGACATTGAAAAAAGCGTCCCTGAAAATATTTGTGAGCAGTACGGTATCTTTAACACAATGAATTATATAGTATCGATAAATAAGGGAAAGGAGCTTTCGAATGAAAGATGGAATACACAGCAATAAGTTCAACCACTCAAGTGCGGTTAAATCAAATGAAAATGTACATTTTGCTAACATAATCAAATCCCCTCTGGAGTTTAAAGCCGCATAAGCAGAGTTATTAATATTTTGATGACATTCATGCTTTCAGCAGTAGAGGAAGACCCTTAATATACATTTGGACAAAACGGACGTTCTTCCATAAGCTAGCTGGATCCCTCAAATATAATTTGTATGGTCCCGGGAGATTCGAACTAACAAGGGTGAGAGGATAGTGATTGATAGTAAGAGACTATGTATCCACTCAAGCGCGGATGTTCAAACATTCAAGCCCTTGTAAAAAATTCGAATGGTCTATTCCTGTAAAATACTCGAATGATCAAATCTTTGTAAAATGCTCGAATGATTCAATACATGTAAAATGCTCGAATGAGCCAATACGTGTAAAATGCTCGAATGATCCAATACTTGTAAAATGCTCGAATGATCTAATACGTGTAAAATGCTCGAATGATCTTATACGTGTAAAATGCTCGAATGATCCAATACTTGTAAAATGCTCGAATGATCTAATGCGTGTAAAATGCTCGAATGATCTAATTCATGTAAAATGCTCGAATGATCCAATACGTGTAAAATGCTCGAATGATCTAATGCGTGTAAAATGCTCGAATGATCTTATACGTGTAAAATGCTCGAATGATCTAATACGTGTAAAATGCTCGAATGATCTAATACGTGTAAAATGCTCGAATGATCTAATACGTGTAAAATGCTCGAATGAGCCAATACGTGTAAAATGCTCGAATGATCTAATACGTGTAAAATGCTCGAATGATCCAATACTTGTAAAATGCTCGAATGATTCAATACATGTAAAATGCTCGAATGAGCCAATACGTGTAAAATGCTCGAATGATCCAATACTTGTAAAATGCTCGAATGATCTAATACGTGTAAAATGCTCGAATGATCTAATACGTGTAAAATGCTCGAATGAGCCAATACGTGTAAAATGCTCGAATGATCTAATACGTGTAAAATGCTCGAATGAGCCAATACGTGTAAATAGCTCGAATGATCCAATACTTGTAAAATGCTCGAATGATCTAATACGTGTCAAATGCTCGAATGATCTTATACGTGTAAAATGCTCGAATGATCTAATACGTGTAAAATGCTCGAATGATCTAATACGTGTAAAATGCTCGAATGATCTAATACGTGTAAAATGCTCGAATGAGCCAATACGTGTAAAATGCTCGAATGATCCAATACTTGTAAAATGATCGAATGAGCCAATACGTGTAAATAGCTCGAATGATCCAATACGTGTAAAATGCTCGAATGATCTAATACGTGTAAAATGCTCGAATGAGCCAATACGTGTAAAATGCTCGAATGATCCAATACTTGTAAAATGCTCGAATGAGCCAATACGTGTAAAATGCTCGAATGATCCAATACTTGTAAAATGCTCGAATGAGCCAATACGTGTAAAATGCTCGAATGATCTAATACGTGTAAAATGCTCGAATGAGCCAATACGTGTAAAATGCTCGAATGATCTAATACGTGTAAAATGCTCGAATGAGCCAATACGTGTAAAATGCTCGAATGATCTAATACGTGTAAAATGCTCGAATGAGCCAATACGTGTAAAATGCTCGAATGATCCAATACTTGTAAAATGCTCGAATGAGCCAATACGTGTAAAATGCTCGAATGATCCAATACTTGTAAAATGCTCGAATGATCTAATACGTGTAAAATGCTTGAATGATCCAATACGTGTAAAACGCTCGAACTCTCGCTTTTTCTAATACGTCCAAAAATACTATACTGGTGTAAGAATCATTCAGGACATGTAAACATGCTCCTGGTAAAATGCTCAAGCGAAACAATACGTTTGATACAACATGTTTGAAAGAAATGGTCGTTTGATTGTAAAGGGTAACAGTGCTCGAATTTTCATATCCGTGTAAATTTGTTCGAGTTTTACAATCCACATAACCCTCGAGAACGAGACAAATATACTGTAGCATAGTATTATCTTTTAATCAAATCACTGACACTTTAGTGTCTTGTTAAAGTTGATAATGTAAAGTCAATTTGTAATCTGGAACCCGGGTACCAGGGAACAGAACCAAGCAGTGCACCTTGAGGTTTCACATTCGAACCCAGTTGGAAACAAATTAGTATCATGTGGACACGATCCTTAAAAGTAACTGGTTTAATTTGTGCAATATATGGAAGAGGTACATACGTATGTTTTATAGATGTTTCATAAATTTTCAATGAAAACCTATAAATATGACTTACAGAGCATGTTTGCTCGAGGACACTTACCGACTGTAAGGGAAGCTTGTTTTATGTAGGTAGGTTAAAACGAAAGTAATTTATATTTCGAATGGCATGAATTTTAAGTGTACAAATGTATCTAACGGCATTTTCAGTGTAAAAGTTTGTTTACATACTGTATATACTTGTACTTATTTGACGCCACTGTCTTAAAACGCACATACTAACTCAATTTCAAGCGTTATTGTACATTTAAATATGTGAATTAGATCATACAATACCAATGACTTATAGAAGACATGTAATTACATCAAATCCACGAAAGACGATACAAACACGTAGTCGTCAGCTGACAGAAAAAAGATTTACACACTTCTATACTTTCGGAGTATTCTAAATTATTCAATGCTACATGACTTTGGCGTTCGATAGATATTTATCGTAACAAGTTCTCATTAAAATTGCATGACATGTTCAGATAGAAACATATGATAGTCTTATTTTTCCGAACATTGTATCCCTCCGAGAGTAGTTCAGTACGGTTAACTGTCTGAGAAAATAGTCCCGCGAAATTTAGGAATTAAAATTGGTCTCTCGGTTCTATAAACCATATGAATATCCCCGGCTTTGGTGATAGTTGCTAAATCTTAATCTCTGATTTCATTTAGCAAACTCATATCACTTTCATGAGATTCCCAGAAGGCGACATTACGTCTGAAACGGGGAAATTTAATTTTGCCGAAAAATGACATTATCAATTTTAATGCGACACGTAAGCTGTTTTGTTGTTGTTGTTGTTTGTGTCACCTTAAATTGTTCGAAAATCGAGACATTGTAGATTCATTATAAATATGAACGTAGGTTTGCTTTTCGAGAGAGACTGGTGTAGTTACTGAAGGTTTCATAAAGTAATTTTAGCCATTATACATTATCAAAATTCTTTATACATAAACCGATATTTGCACGAAACTTCATAAATGATTCAAAACTGTTTAATGCGATTAATGTAAAAAAATAATGATGAAAATGACTTGCTTTGTTATAATAATTATAACAGGATGTACATGTATATATATCTAAATTTTGTGAAATTATGTTTTCTTTTGTCTTGTGATTTTTTTTGTGTTATAATCCACTGTCAGTCATGTATAATATGTTATGGTCATGGACAACTCAATAAAGTTACATATTTGAAACATCATAAATACAAAATTAATTTACTATCTGTCAGACAAAGCCAGTGGTATACAAAAAAGATTTGTATGTTTGCATACATGTATAGTTCGCTTATCATCTGTACTGCAATATATTGATTATAGATATACAAAAATTATCATTTTGAAATGTTACTTTATAGTGTAGCACAAAAAAGCTATTTATATACATTGTAATGTATATGTATATGAATCAGAAATGTTTTATTTTTTAAGTAAAACGCATCGGACCCAAATTACTAGTATATGACAATTACACATATATACATGTATACATTTACACATATTTGCGTCATATATATATTTATAAATACACTGATAAAAAATTGATTCATAAAGTCTAAGTATTAGATGGTATATATGTATTTTGATTTATTGTGCAATGTTACAGATATTTTGGACAACATGTTTAACATTCAACCTACTAAAACATGTATATCGGTTATAGCTGATTACATCATGTGATAAATGTTCAAACTACATACATACATGTACACATTTACATCAATATTACATCCTACTTATCAATAAAGCTGTGTATTCAATATACAGCCGCCCGGCTAAGTCCCCTTTGGAAAGACATAACACGGTCTTGATCGACAGGTGTCCTTTATTCGGAGGTCATTTTGCTCTGAATAATCAATGACCGGTTTAAAAAGAATGACATATATTACAGGGTGGCTTTTATTCTGAGATTGTCGCTAACACAGGCTTGACTGCACCTGTATGCGTTATTTGACATAATATTATAAGTAGTTAAGTATTAATTAGAGGAATTAAATAACATCATGTACGGACTATACCATTAGTTAATCTTGTTTATAATTTCATTTTATAGGCTTCGTCGAATAAACAATCCGCATTAATATGCTTTAAAATACATACGGGCTAAGTTAGTCATATTTAAAATTACTGTTAGATAAACTGATATACTTAATATTGAAACATGTAATTATCTATATTTATTCGTGATGTACTCACACATTTACTAAATCAATAAGGTACGTGTCAACAGCTGTTTACTGTTGATTACCTACATATATGATAATGATCGGCATGACGAGGTGGCCGAGTGGTTAAGGCGATGGACTGCTAATCCATTGGGCTCTGCCCGCGTGGGTTCGAATCCCATCCTCGTCGTTACATTTTGCTTGATTTTTCTTGAATATGGACTGAAACTAGATCGGTTCACATACGTTATGAAACCATGACAGAAATGTGTAATTGTTGAACTTTTATGTTGATTGTTGTACATGTGAATAATATAGCTTGGTATCAAGTTTAATTAAGTGTTGTAGCATAGCAGAGATTAGTCATAATTCCGTTTGAATCATTACACGTAAAGGTTAAACGCCTTAAAACACAGATTAATTTTAGGGTTGTAAAAATATTTAAACGGAATTTATTATACAGATGACTCGGTATTTCTGAATTGATTCACTTCCGTTATTAGAATATATATTTCAACATAAAACAAATTTTATTGAACTTAAATATGGTTTACATCATTTCGATCAACCAAGAATCTGCGATTTCGGAAACAGCATCTGTATTAGGACGAGAGTCGATTTATTGTCTGTATGTATCACAATATAATGTCATGTATGATAATCATGTTTAATGAATAAAAACGATATTAAAATTTTGATAATGAGAATCAAGCAATTTGAATATCTGTATATCTGGTACCCTCAGACACGTGTTACGGTTTACTGAATGTTTGTGTGATTATCTGAACACTATAAGACGAGGTGGCCGAGTGGTTAAGGCGATGGACTGCTAATCCATTGGGCTCTGCCCGCGTGGGTTCGAATCCCATCCTCGTCGATAGTTTTTGTACAAGATGAAGGTTCTTATTCATTGAACAAACATATTCATTATAAAAGTTGTCTGTCAAAACCATCAGAATATTCAAGGATATTTTACTTACACATGCTTGTACGAGTATGTATATATACTATATAATAAATAACAAGGGAGGAAATTGACGAGATCAATTTCTCTTAATAATAATCAATTAATTATTTATTTATTTTATATTAACGTGTTAACAGCGTTATCTTGCCATAATCATTAATTAAGTCTTTGGAAGCTTTTGCAGTAACGACGGTTAAAAAATAAAACACAATGACGCAAACTAAACGAATTTCTGACAGTTTAAGAATTTGAAAGTATTCTTTTAAATATGACTCAACGAGGAGTGATAGAAATGTACGTGTAATTACAGCATCATTTGTCTTCATTTGACGTGTTACTTTACTATATTGTATTTTATGTCATTTAATAGAATCAAATTTATGCTTTTAGATTTTTTTAACAGCTTAAACATAGAGGAATATGCCTGTCTTCATAAAACAATGTAATTGTTATTTCTACGACATAAAACAGTGCATATCAATAAGAACCCGGACGCATTAATACGTTGTATTTTAAGTCAAACACAGAAGTTCGAATCCATGGAAACTATTGTCTGTTACATTGATATCGTTCCATATATTAGATAGTACACGCGTACTAAGTTACACTCTAAATGGATGCCTGTCTCATAGGAGCTATGGTAATGGTACTTTAATGGTAACCATATATCTATCTCACTAGACGGTGACTTCCGAGATATTTTGTGAAAACGTCTTACATTAACTTCTTCACCCACTTCGTATACATTAGAATTGAAGATTGGATAGAAATTTGCATTTTTTGTTCCGAAATCAGACATATAAGTACAATGAAATCGTACATTTCACTGCATTGGAGAATTTTCATAAAGAACGAAATGACACAGTACTCGGATTTATAGAGTATTCGGATATAAAACTATGTATAGTATATATACTTTTATTGCGTAAAATGCTTACATCTAATATAACATGCAAATTTGTAAATGAAATGTAAGAGAATTTGAATTTAATTGCGTTCGTTATCATCAATGAAACATAAAATGTTAGCCTTCCTGTTCTGTACATTTCCGTTACAGACAAAGACACGATTCCCGGATATAATTATATGGCTAAAGCAACGACAGTAATATCTGAACAAAATAACTGCACGCGGAAAGCTCCTGGTGTTAGAACATACTAAAAACCTACGTCGTGATCAATATGAGTCTTAAAATACGTATATACATTATGGAAATTACCTCGTATTATTTCAAAATAACGTATTATTATTCAACACGCACGCAAAACGTCATGCACGATATACGTGCTTCTGTGTATGAAAAGTCTGAACATTCAGTTTCACAGGTTAGTTTTGGCTTGCTGACGTTACTTTGTAACGAACTCAGATGTGTTAATGTCGTTCGGAGAGTTTAGGGACCAATATTAGTCTATTTCTATTATGAGTTGAACGTAGATCAGGACATTTCTTACGCTATTAAATGTATGTTCATAAACTAGCTACATGTTGATCTACAAATGTTCATATCCTACCGCATCCATGATATCGGTACCCTATCAATCATATACGAGTGCAACGTACACTCCCAGGCCCCAAGGTTATAAAACTTTATCGGTCTCCGAGCTCAGATACCTTACATGTAATTTGTCTTTTACTGTCTTTGTCTTAGATAAAATTAGTGATCAGACATTACTGATAGTATTGATGACACGTTACATAAGTCTAACAACATATTCGACCTGAATTGTGTATTTCAACATAATCAGCTCCTTCTTTTCAACCATAATAGTTTGAGGATGGAATTGAGATTTACAAGTTATAATTATAACCTCGGGGCCAGGACACGGAAGAAGAACGCATTCTCTTCTTGGTATTATAACAAGATATAATTCCTGACAATATATACATTGTATATAAATGTATTCACTGCATTGTAACCTGTGCATCGTATATTTCAATCAAGTTTCGTTTTTCTTTACTTATTATTGTATAATATATTTCAACATTCTTACAAAAGGGCTCCTCTTCAGTTAGACGTCAGATTCATTCAAAATCCCCCGAATGCATTTTTTCAGCGATTTGGACAAGAAGTGTTGATGTCTTTTATTTAGTCAATCTTTCCGTTTTCGGTTCAAACGTAATTATGATGTTAACAAACAACTATCTATGATTATTACTTCTATGAACTGATTTTACTCCTTGGAGAATTCTTCCTTGTGGGGTAATGTTTGTTGCTACATTCGGCACGTGACTGATTAAAGCTTTCTTTACAAAGAGGACGACGGTCGGGCAACACACTGGCGCTGACTTAGATACAGGCAGACAATTAAATCAAACTCCAGTCACATTTTGTATCATTTAATAGTAACAATAAAATGTTAATATCTGAGAACATTTCTAGATGCCTTCAATGAGTACGGACTATAGAATCCTGATAATTGTTTAGTAGTAACGTTATACTTAATTTCATTGTAAAATAATTATATCATTTAGAATTTCTATAAGGTTTAGAATAGTAGTAAATCAGGCGTAATTTTAATGTGTCGAACAAATGCGGACCTTCGTTTGGGTTTCAAATTGATACCCAATTTTACCTCGTCTAATGGGCTTAAATCACCCATTGTAGTTATTGTGTAATATATACCCTTGTTATTCTAGTGAGAATGACGGGGAATCTGTGCGGAGTATTTTCAAGCCCGGTGATAGTATGACTGAATCTGTTGTTTAGCTCCAATGGTCGGAGATGTCATTTTCATGACGCATGATTTCACTTTCTCACCTTTACATTACAGAAAGTCGTTGAGCGGGAAAATGGGCTTCTATGATAGGAAACATGATTCATTTTATCGTTACAGCAATGAGATGGACGTTTTAACATACGCAAGTTGTACATTGACTTCAAGTCTGACAATAGTCTGTCTGTACTAGTGTTTTAATTCGCGCCTCAATTGATTACCCTGATCATTAATTGCTAATTAACTGTATTAATTCGTCTACCCGGTCACAGTACAAGACACTGTCTGTTCCATGGCATACATGACGTCATCAACATGCAATAAGCCACGTGTTGACAAAACTCTCCACAATTATTGTAAACTTTATAATTATGCTGTTTTGGTTCGATGTGATGTCTGCGCAATCAGATATGCATCATGGTGATTGCATGAAAGCCACGTGCAGGAGATTGACTTTAGACAAACAGATAAAACGATAAAGATCTAGGACTATATACCATTCAGACTGACAGAGAATTTCTGGGCGTTTCACAGATAATTATAAATCTTAAGTAGTTTTGTGAAACTTCACACATTAATGTTTTTGTCACAAACGCCACAAATGTCATTATTTAAGTATAATTCTCACTTAATTCAATTAACGAAGACTGTTTTCCTCGCATCATCAACATTATCAGAACATTTATCTACGTCACTTCCTGTCAGATTACTCGGTCTGGTGATTGTTTCAATTTTTCTTGCATTTACCGACTGATTCAATATACGACCCTCTCTCCGTTGGTAGTGTGAAGTTTTTACCCAGTTTCGTATCTTATTTCATTATTACCGATTTATCAATGTATACATCTGCATATATATGTACTGAAGTTCTGTTTATGTTTGTATTATTTCAGAGTGCAAAACTTTCAAACAAAGTCTAGAATCGGCCAACCTTAGATAATCATGTGAACAATCTTCGATAATGAACTAGATGGGACAAATAAGGAATCTGTGAGCAGGTCACCAGTAACATTAGTGTACAGAAGGCAGAAAGTTTTTCCATCAAAATGTTCTAGTGGATTTGGTTGGGAACTTTTCCGACGTGAGAGCGGACAAGAACCATTTTTATTTTGTGTTTTCTTGTAAATCAATAGCCATAATTTAAGAAGTTTAGGCTGGTGAAAGTTCTCCAATCAACATTTAGACCAAGTTTGGTGATGATCACATTGGAATAGTTCTAAATTCATTTTAATTATAACACGGACAACTTATTTGGACGCCGCCAGACAGTCACAGGTGTTCACACTTTTCGTCAAATCAAGACTAGTTTAATCTAAAGGTCAATAACTATAAATATTGATTCAATTCCATTACTGTCCATTAAGTTATTCATATTGGTATGTATGTCTGCTTTAGCAATGGGAACGTCTAAAAGGTTATGAAGACATTACATATAACTGTCAATGAAGCAAAGATTTGGGTATCTAGAACTCTCCATAATGGAGGTTTGAATAAATATTTATAATATATATATATATATATACAGTACAACCGCTCCGGAACAATCCTCTATTGTGCAACAACCTCCCTGCAACAACAACTTGATTTTACCATTGCACGATTTAACTATTAATCTAACTTCTATAGAGCAACAAATTCACAACAACAGCATACTTTTGCTGCTCCCAAAGGGTGTTGCGTTGGAGATGTTTTTCTGTAAGGTGTGAAGGAAGATGTATGTATATAATATATAGCGTGTATAGATATGTTTATAATATTATAAAACACATTTACCATGTGTTTATGATATGAAGATGTGGGTGCTTATTGCGTTCTTTACAAACAAAACTTTGTTTCCAAATATGTGTACAAGAAGAATGTGTTTCATTTGACATCGTGCAACATTTGATTTCTTGACGTCAGTTCGAGATCCCAACATCAGATATTATTTTGATAAAACATTAGTGTCATTTCAATGGTGCATAAATAATTAAAACATTATCTTTTTCAATGATATTACGTTACATTTTAATGTGATTATAATCTAACAGACATCCGTAATTTGACTTAAAAGAGAATTACAATCATAAAATGTACGCGAATAACAAAGACATTTCAACCGACGGGTTATTTCTCCATTTGAATATAAAGTACCTGCAATTGTGACAGATCGAAACATATTACAGAGTATTGTTTAATTGAGCGAAAGTTTCATGTGTAAAGCCTGCTGGAACATTGAAGTTGGTGAGTGTAATTGCTTAAAATTTAGTGTAGTTTCGCCGAGGCGTATAAAAGCTACGGCAAACAAATGCAAATGATCAATGTTCATGTAAAAACAAAAACTTGCAGATTTGACGATAAACTCTTTATAAACAAATGAGACAAACTGTATTTTATGTCTATTTAGTTATGAGATACCTTAAAGGGTGACAGTGTAATTGCACGGCTAACATTAGGGTTTTTAGTTGAATAATCGAACTCTGGTATCAAATAGAGCGGTGAACATTTAATACCTCTATGTTTAATGGCGTCCAACACGAAATGTTCCCATAAACGTATCATATAACATATTCTATAAAGATACGATTACATTAAAATGTTACACTGAGTTAAATCACACGATTTCTGTAGCATCCTCCTTGCTGAATTCCCGCCATCTGACCAGAAAGCTTTTAAAGTGTCCTTAATGATAATTTAGAGTCGCGTCAGATAACCAGCATACGTTCTGAAACGATCAAGCGTTATACTAATATCTCTTGCTTGATGTTCAGGCTTCGTACAGATGTCGTATTCTAGTCTTGTTGGTTTCTAAGGATATAGTCTGTTATTAAATTTGAAATTTACTGTTTTATAAAGACATGCATGTTGAACAACTCGTAAGTCAAGTCTGAAGCTGATGTTATTCTTGTTGTGACAAATTTAAAAATACTCCTATAGATTAGAAACAGACTCACGGAAACACATTCAAGAAATCCCGCCATCCCCAGACGACCCGAACCTCCTCGACGCATTACCAACCCATCACACAGAAATATTACATATATATATAAAACATAAGAAGCGCGGAACAATACAAAATCTCTCGGGGGAGGGCTAGCTATCGTCTTAGAACAGTTCATGACAAAGGTGCAGAGTAAACTGTGACCAGTGTAATACTAGTAATTCTCATATAATTTAAGTGCAGCGAGGTTAATAATTATACAATTGCCACCCTTGAGAAAAAATATGCGGTCATTATTGCAGGTGGATTTTATTTGGAGGTCGTTTTGTTCTTAATGATACATGAGGAGATTTAAAAGAATGGTCTTTATTCACAATGTGGTCTCTATTCAGAGGTAGCCGCTAACACTGATTTAACTGTATTTTCTGCCTGACAGAAAATAATTACAGTGATTTTTGTATGGTCACTGAATTCTGCAATTTGCCTAATACCAAAACATTTGAAACACGTATGTCTTCAAAGTATTTTAAAGTTATAATTAATATTGCGAAATACTGATTTCAAACATTAAAAAAGACCATATACAGTTATCGCTATATGTTTATATGTTGTTAAATTTTGCATCAATGTTGCTTCACTTTCTTGTTCTTAAACATAAAATACATATCACAACTTGTGTTATTATGAAAAGGTGTTTGCTTGTCTATTTAGCCATACAAATGCACATGGCATGTATTACCAATAAACTATATGTGTATATCATGTATGTATTTAACTCATATATATGAGACCGAGAACAGAATACACACAACAATCTGTTAAGTAAATTAGTTTTTTCTCCAAATTTTAGATCTTCGAATTTGGTCACACGAAAATAAATTTTAACCCCTTGGCCAAATACCTAGGCCACTGAATGGACACTTGGTTTTACAAAAAAATATAAGGTCAGTTGTTCGGCAGAACATTTAAAAAGCATTGTTCTGAATTCAAATATAAAGTTCGTATAGAATTGGAAATATTGACAGAAAAGTCTAGAATCGGCAAGACAAAATGTGCCAAAGACTTGAACTATCGTTTTATTTATTTCGAACTATTTCTATTGTGACTTTGAATACGTGTAAGAACGACTGTCGCAAAAAAACCAAGTTTATCTTTTTTGCATTCATATTGGGGTAAACATTGATATTTAGCTAGAATCATACAAGTAATAGCATGCTGTTAATTCCATTATATATCCAAAATTATATAAATTCAACCCAGCAATACTTGGATTACGAATGTAAAGTACCTTCAAACAATCAATCGCCCAGCTTTTTACTAAATATAGATTTATTTAAGTTCAATTGAGTGATTATTGTGCTCTTTATTTACCCATTTACCCCTATTTAACCAGCGTATGTTATCTCTTAATCTTCTCTGAGTTATGTTACCTCTCAGTGAAATGTAATCTTCATTTGAAAGTTCAAAAATCGTCTCCTATGATTTCATATGACGGACTGATTGAATCATGATTGTATATTTATAATATTGAAATGTTTAACGAATATCTGACAGAGTTGTAGAATTAATAAATGATCAAACGACGACGAATCTCATTATAGCTTAGCCCGTAGGTATGGGTGAATTGTACGAGGTATTCACCAATAGTTTGGGACAAGTCATACCATGTCTCCATATAAGGACAAATGAATAATTACCTCCAACTTGAACCAAAGAAATTCATTTACGATAACTTGACACCATCAGAACGAAATACAGATTTAATATAGAATTCTTCATATATGGTTAATTTATCATTTTCTTTTTATGTTTTATGTTTTGCAGTTTTGTCATAGATTACATTCCTGTTACAACATTATTCATCGTGAAGATATGCTGAAGGTCACAGGAAATAGAAGATGATTACAATTGTTGTCATTATTCTATTAATATAGCACCATAGAAAAATGACGACATAATTTCACACCTTACTTTGTTTTTTTGTTTTTGCATTGTGTCATATGTTTGTCTTAGACTTTTGTGTTTTCTGATCATATGCCTACTTTCCTCTCAATGCCATATCAGTATATACAAACCGAAAGTAGAACATACACACTGGTAGTGGTGACTGGGTTAGAAATGATGCCGTCGGTTGGTGAGCCGTCAGTTAGATTATGGTTACAGTTTGCCCATCTTAGACAGGCGCCTTGCAAAAAAGAGAAGGGAATCGTGAGGTACAGCGCACACAAAGGATATATGTCTTATAAGCAAACTATTCACTGACACTATAATAAACAAACCCTTACTTACGCTGATGTACTTGTATTTTAAATTATGCTTCAGTTCAAAAGACGCACATATCAGAAACATAAGATGTATATAAATAATGCTCGTCTCCCGAGATATATTTAAAATAATTCATGTTCAGAGCATGAAGTAAAACAGCATAAATGGAGTTGATAAAATTGATGTAGCATTACGAGTTTATATCTAGAATTATACGATACTAATATTTAACGAAAACAATGGAGCTGATGTAAAACTTTTTTTTTTGTATTCGTCATAAAAGTGTTTTGTATTACTAGTAGTTTGTATGTGTACAATACAAACTATTGGAAACACTTTCAGGAAACTCTATTTTCGTTTGTTCGTGTTTTGTAAATTCGACAACTTGTGACAACTCTTCAGTAAAGAGTCAGTTTTGAACCGTTTTACCTACTTCATACAAGTGCAAAAATACTGCCCAAGATAGATAATTATTTTGAAATAGATTACACCATTTAAAAGGTAATAATTTTATCTGCAATCTCATATGTGGTAATTCATTGGCATTTAACGAATAAAGATTTTATAGCAAGTTTTAAATTATTTCCCTATATAATCTATATAGAGTTAAACTGGGCAATTGTTATCTGATCGTGGTTTATCGAGTCATTTCAAGGGAGATAACAACATCGAATAAGCCGATTATCAGTTCAATATTGTCCCATATGTTACTTATTAAGTTTAATCTATTGTAATTGCTTTGCATTTTTTGGGTAAAAATACAATAAATATTCGTGTGTTATGTTTGTGACTGCTTAATTCATCATGAATCTATGATATTTATTTTTCTGTGGATTTAACGATGTTTTTAACAATTTTTCAGTTATATACGGCGACCGATCCACCTAACAAGTTTTCCTTAGCCGTATGCTAACCAGTATTAACTAATCCTTCTACAAGGAACTGGCAACTTCTGCACTTATGGAGGAAAGTCGACGTTTTTGTCACATTTTCATAGAATGGATTCTAACCCGTATCCCCTGGTTACTAGTCAACCGTACTAAACACTGGACCACGGCCGCGGCTTCGCAATATTTAGATACAATGTATACAGCAAAATTCTTGATACGAGGCAGGTATTAAAAAACAAATATAAAATCGATCTTAATATTGGAGAAGATTCAATATCACGTTGAAATATAGATTCCAAAAATAATTGGGCTTTACAATAAAAGGTCTTAATTTTGTTAGGAATTTCTCTATAGTTATAACTAGATAAAATATCACTTACTTTTATTTCAATAAAATTCAAACCCTGTAATACGAAATACAGCAATAAGCTGTAAAATAACACAATATATTATTTAAGATATTCATAAAAAATGCGAGTCATAAAAATTGTCATGTTTATTCATGCAGCATTAA
Organism: Lutraria lutraria; assembly: GCA_964023205.1. Classification (NCBI taxonomy): domain Eukaryota; kingdom Metazoa; phylum Mollusca; class Bivalvia; order Venerida; family Mactridae; genus Lutraria; species Lutraria lutraria. Next base: position 16,281,278 of record OZ026834.1, on the reverse strand, counting down.
ACTCACGAAACATTAAATGGGTAATATTTACATGGATATCATAATACACGTAAGTACGAATGTTTAACAACGTATTTGATGATAGCCGTATAAAATATTATGTTTGAACAACAAGTAGTGATACATTTTGTATGCCTATTAGCACCACTTATCAGAAGGAAGGAATTCTGACTCTTATAAAAAAGAAGCAACTAATAAAAGTTTATTATTAATCAAGCATACTATCTTATCTATCATGGTAATCATTGATTATCATAACTTATAAATTCACACAAAAAACGAATCATTTTCTTCTGATCGTCATACCTGATGATATATTATCTTTGATATAGATGTTATATAAATAAATAATTTAGTAAAAGACGCTTTACAGTAAAACGCATGAAAATCGGCATTTCTTTGAAAATCGAACAATATTTCAAATCTGATCTTTTTTCAACAAAAGTTCTCTGAAAACCGGAATTCTCCGAAAATTGACCCAGTCCGGAAGGGGACCGGTTAACAGGGATTTAACAGTGCCATTATAGTGATTATCGTACTGACCAACTTGTTTTTGTAACTGATAAAAGGAATTAAATTCAAGCACTAATTCCCTGCACAGTTCTTGAATTTGTTCGTCCTTCCTGCCCTTTCCGTTCTCAGCAAGTCGACATCTGCAGAGTGCGTACAGACAATTAACACATAAAATTTATCATTTTGCTATAAAATCTTTCCAGTAATTCAATCAGCGAGTTAGATATGATCGGACAGTGTTAACAAGACCAATACATCAGCATGGTCAACTTTTAACCTCCTATTTATAAATCAAAGATTAGAGATGGTTCCACGATACTTTAGTAAAACCCGTTTGATGATAAGAAATAATAGTCGTACCAATTAATTCATTTTTAAATATCAACATACTAAAGATTTCATGCTGTGAATAGTTCAGTTCGCCAGACACCGTAACAACTATATGGTCTGTGATCTTTCATTGAGACATCAGATTTGTCCCGTGTTATCTTAAGATAATTCCAGAAATAGTTTACTGGCCGTATTTTCAAATTGAAATTTTCTTATAATTGTTTTGATGAAGTGCTTGTTTCTCAGTATTGTAATAATATCACGTGACATCACGTGACCTTCACATTATAAAGTTTGGATTTTATTCTAGATTCATCGATCATTTACAAACGTTCAAACAGACGCATCTGATAACTGCGATCTCTTATTAATAATATTAGCATTTATTACATATTATTCATTGCGAAACCTGTAGTCTCAATGCTTGATTGGTTCAAACTGGTAAAATAAATCGATTTTGACCACTTTTTAAATGAATGAATGAACTGTTGGCTAATTAATTAAATAATAATTTATGTCATGATAGCGTCGAAAAACAATTTCAGCATGATTTATATTTATGTAGGACGCCGCTGGTTTTACGCACGTTAATTCAATTCTTCTCAAGCAAATATTTGATGGTTGTCTTAAATAAGTTTCTACTTGAGTAAGATGTATTACATTTGTCGCATCTCGTCCTTAGAAAAATGACAATTGATTCAAAGCCGACACCTTCGTCTCAATCAATAGTCACTGCACATTGCTGCTGCAATTATGAGCGGAAAGTGATTTTCAACTGATTAAAAGTGTTATTTATGATATAAATAAAGTAATCTAATGGCGTTCATAAATTACTGAATTAATGAACTGGCTACCGAGGGTGCATTGATAATAAAATCACTTAAATTGTGTTTTGTTCTGACTGCGATTCATTAAAACAAAATTTTATCATTTTACACTGACTGAAATAGTATCCTGCATGTGTGATAGGTATATAATATATAAACATGAGATATTCTTAGATATGTAAGAAAATATTTCTACTTTCTTAAGACGCTTTTTCACAATAAACAATAGAAACTTCTTACATTCATGACAGGATAATTATATATCTTTTATAAAATGAACGATTATTCCGCTAAAAATATCTTAAAACTCATATGTCCTTTTTTATTCTTTTAAAATTAAAGAAATCACATTTCTTATTTTGCATTTCTTAACAATTAAAAAATGTGCTGTCTTTTGACATCATAGATTCTGTTATAAACATTAAGATGTTTGTCGATTGATTCGTGTGTTAAGTTATCGTATTTAAAGATACATTACTTTCTGGCAAAGCGCTGACGGGAACAAATTTGACAATGATATCAAACTTTTTCTAAAGTGATACATCGTTGTATGTATAAATATCCAGAAGTCAAATAAAAAAATTACAGGGTGTCCCAAAAGAAAGGTAACACTTTCATGCATGTTTAATGTTCCTTTAAATTGCAGATGAACACATGATATTTACATTTTGTATATAGATATGTAGATCAAAGATGTAAGTTTTTTGTGTCAGAGAACCTTATAAATATCTTCATAATTTGCAATTTAATACAATTTTGAAAACAAAACTGCATTTTTCATCAGTGACGTCGTTTTAGTAATTTATGACGTTTCTGACGTGACAACCTTTCATCCTCTTTACTTACCATACACGCACAATGAAATCTATACCACTTTAACACTTCAACAGCATTTCTTTGGTTGGTGCCTTAGGACTATAGACCTTTGACTTAAAAAATATTCACAAAGAAAGAAGCTGCATGGGTTGAGGTCAAGACTATGCGCAGGTCGAGCTAATCCGCAAATCTTTCACCTCCGTATATACAATGTATCGTCTGAATGTGACTCAATCATCAAATATATTTGTAGAAAGTATAGTACACTACTTGATATGTATGTGCCGTACCACTATCCTGTATGAACCACTTGTTTTGTAAGGTATGAGACTTCTTTTAGAGCACATTAACAAACTTGTTTTTCAAAAGAGACCTAATTCTTTTGCGGAGAGACCATTACACAGTGAGAAACTCGCGGTGTGCAACTTCATGTCATGGCATAATTGGACCGTTCATCTTTGAGGATACGGTGTCTTTCAGTGATTGAAACAAATCAAATACAAGGTAAAGAAAGTCCAGCAAAGACGTGTATTTAAGTGTTAGAAAATTTCATCGTGCGTATATGGTACAAAAATGTATAAGTGAAGTCGTCACATCAAAAAACGTCATAAATTACTAAAACGACGTCAATGATGGAAAATGCAGTTTTGTTTTGAAATTTGTATTAAATTGCAAATTATGAAGATATTTATAAGGTTCTCTGACACAAAAAACTTACATCTTTGATCTACATGTCTATATACATTTGTATATAATATGTATTCATCTGCAATTTAAAGGAACATTAAACATGTATGAAAGTGTTACCTTTCTTTTAGGATACCCTGTACAACGGTGAATTCATGAATAATGTGCCAGTATTCGTAGACATATAACGTGTGTATAATATACTTTCTTTATTTTCTTTTTTACAAATTAACGCGTTTTCTCGCGCTTCACGTGAACAAATAATCTTACTTAATTAAACTGAGTTTTAACCATTAATTAAGCGGTTTTGTGTGTAAGTATAAGTCAGATGTTCTCTTGTTCGCCCAGTATATTCATGACAGGAACATTGTTCCCCGCTGATCCTATGATTACTTCGGGAGCCATCATTTGGGTGGTCCAAGGAAGAGGGCGTGCTGGAGCCTTCCGTCGCGTAAACTCATGTTATAATAACGTTATGTAAGGTACTGATTGTTGTAAATTATCGGATAATTGGGGTATATAGGATACCACCATGAATATAATAACGCTTCTTGTCTTGGTATTGAATCTTTGCTGATAAAGATAATTACACCTACCATCAGACATTGCGACTATCAACCAGGATGTAGACATCGATTTAGCAACTCTGTGATTCTGTAACCATTTGAGACGTTTGATGCCGTCAAAATCTGTTTGAAGTATTTATTTGTCTATTTTTGTTTAATATATGTTTGATATTTACAATAATATTTAAAAGGTTGGAGATAAATGTGTGTAAGATGGCCGGTATTACTGAACCTAGATTAACTAAATGTTGTAAATATCCAACCCATATTCAATTTACTATAACAATTAGAGTATGTAATCTACTTAATTATCATTGTATACTGGTATGTCGTACACATGTCCTAACACCTTGCACAATAATTCACCTTTACCTATCCCAGTAAGAATTTAAAATTACAACAAATCAATGCATACAAACATGATTCCGTCGAAACCTTTTCTTTTAAAGAAGAAAAAGAGAAAATATTCTAAAACAAATTCGAGTACACATAGCTACCCAATACAATCATAAAAGAAATGACAGTAAATCGCGGTACATCCAAACCCCAAAGGCGCGAGATCCCTCGACCCCCACACGGATATATCCATCAATCGTGGTTCTGAAAAAGATTGAAACAGAATCCAATATAAACAAAAATTAAAACTATAGGCTGTAATCACAGACTATTCTATACCGTATCCTATGTTACTTTCTTTACCTGTTTAATTTCCCTCATACAAAGCCAAAGAAACAGGATACGCACATTTCCCCTGATTATATGCCTGTCAGGCCTAATCTAAACCCCACAATATCGACCTTAAACGACCTTTGACAGATTTAAATACCGGCTTGATCAGAGATTTTAGTATCGTATATATTTATTCAACAACAAAGTGAAATTTCTTCCCATGAAAAAGTTTTAATTTGCTACTGTAAATGGTATACACGTGGTTTAAGAATTTGTCACTACATGCTGATCATGACTTACAAACGAATGTACATGTATCATAATTGTCTTGAATTTTCTCGATTTATTTTTAAATAAATTATTTTATTTAATAGCATTATGTTGACTTGACTTTCTGCTAAGTAGAGCGGATGTAATAATTATCACAATAATTACAGTCGTCCGGCTGGCTCAGTGGTAAGAGCGTTTGTCAACTGATCGAGAGGTTGTGAGTTCGAACCCCGGGCGAGGCTCACACTGTCCGTCACAGATTTGACTGAAGATATTACATCCTACATTAAATTGTCATCCACCTCTGGATTATGTGGGGTAGCTTGGCAGAAGCTTACGGATAGAATGTGGTTAGTACCGGTTAAGGCCTAAATAAAGTCCAGGAAGGCTGGTTAGGATAACTGCCCGCCAGGTTATGACTGACATAATGTTGAAAACGGCGTTAAACCCAATGATGAATGTTAGCGCCCCCCCCCCATCCGAATAAAGGTCGCTATGTGAATAAAGGTCATTCTTATAAAAACTGTCACTGATTATTTAGAACAATAAAGACCACCTGTCAATAAAGGCCTTATTATATATTTCCAAAGGATGGTCCTTTGTTTACAGGTATGATTGTATTTATAGAAAAGATTCGTGAAACCAAATTTAAATAAGATATCGTCCCAAAGATGTTGACCTGTTATATCAAGACAGATCAATAAGGTGATTGATAAATTGCCATATTAACTGTATTGGTACATGCGCACTTGGAAACTGCGGGCGGAAATTGTGCCCCTTTTGTTCAGAATTCTAGAATCCAGTTAGCATAGCCCCCTGCTAAGAATGATTAGCCTTTAACATCGAGCAGAAATATAGCAGAAATTTAGCAGCATTTAATGTCAAATAAGGAGCCACTGGATAGTTTGGTCAATGGGTATCATGCCGGGAACCATTCTTGCCTTACTGCTTTTTATTCTCGTTGTTTGATATTGCCCGCTGTGGACATTTATTACCCCGGGTATCGTATAGCATGTGCCCTTTAATTTAAGACAATATGGTGTACGATGTGGATCTTAAGTAAAGTAATATAGCCACGGTCACATACTGGACATTTTATAGCATGCAAACTATCATAGCGTCCACGTTTGGTCAACTCCCTTCATGTTTGGTGGTCACGTGTTTCATTATGGTAATTGTATGGTAATAGAAATTCATAAGATCTTTTCATTTGACTTGATAAAAATAACTTCAAATTATAGCGACATAACATCAAATGCAATATAACTGTAATATATTTAGGCAGCATGCTTGTATTTCTGTGACTGGCGAAACAGTTAAAATTTGAAAGAACCTATATATAGCTAAAATGAACTTTACTGTGAAAATAAAGGGATGTATTGTAATACAATAGTATGCGGTTATAGGGTATGTCTAGGGGCCTGCATATTTACATAACGATATTCAAAATTCATGACATCAACTCTTTTTTTAAAAAAAGAGAGTCCTGTTCGGAGAGAATTAATTAGTCCATTATATCACCAAATCGAAGTTTACTATGTTCGTGATTATCTATTTGTAATTTTGTAATTTATTTAGTATGTAATTGTTTACAAATACGGACATTTGAGCTAATAAGATAAAAAATATACATGATGCTTACACACCATTAAGCAATGTATTACGATTTTCACATCTTTGGGATTTTCTATTCACTGATTATTTATCAACGTGTTATAAAATAAACATTAAATGAAAAATAATGACGTACATATAGTTCTTTATTTACAACCTTGAGTCTGACATTCCAGGGAATCTTCTGTTATGTACACAAAACAAATTCATTTATGTCACTTGCCAGTCACTTGAGTGACAAATATTTAATTGGTAAGAAACGGTTATATTACATATGGGAAAACACTGATTTCATAGCAAAGTCAGAAATAAATGATTTTAGGTTGTGTAGATACTGCTACGATAAGTGGCCGGATTTAGTTATACGAGGGTTGATCAATGAGTCCGTTGAGACTTTTTTCATTCAGTGGGTATACTGCCGTTTTTTAACAATATTTCAGTTAAATACGACGACCGTGTCACCTAGCCAGTTTTCCTTGAATGTATTCTTACCAGTAATAATTTGCCCATCAGCAAGGTGCCGGCAACTTCACACTTGGGGAAAAATCGTCATTCTTGTCCAATTTTTCATAAAAGGGCAACACCCGCCGTGACCGACTCGGATTCGAACCCGGGCACACTAAGAGTCTTATTACAGGCATAAAACGATCACAATCACGCATGTAATGGCCTATATTCTACAAGCTGTGAAATGTTCGTGGAACTATATCGCACTGTAAACGTTTTACATCAACTTCATAGGTACACGCATTATTCCGGACAACGTCCCGCTGACGTCATTTCATGTTAAGAGAATGTCGCGCTTTCTCACCACCTATGGATACTCTCTCGTGTTTTATTTCTATACACAAACAGATAATAACACATTAACTAAAGCATATTTCTTTTAATTCCCTTAAAGGACAACATCAGGCACATAAACGAAATATTACACTTTTTTACTTGGGTCCACGAGAGTAAAGTCGAGATTTAAATTATTCTGGGCTGGTTGCATATAGTTTTAAAGGCATTTTTTATGTACGTGTAATATACTATAACCACTGTGATTTTCATTAAAGAATAAATATCGGACTGCATTCGTTAGTCAGTTTGCCATTCGCGAACCGCTGACTGCAGACGGGAACGCAGTTAACTATTTGCGAACTGTGTTCCAACTTTATACAAACATCCTGGCGTCATGCTTATTATATGAATGTTCCAAACTGGACTCCGTACTTACATGATTGTATTCATTAATGTAATCGTTTTCATGCATAAAATAATTACCAAAAGATATATGTGCATATGTGAGACTTACAAACACAAAATCACATGTTGCAATAGTTGTATAAGATGTCTTGCATCTAAACTGTCCGTCTTCTTCTGACACTGAACAGGGATCAGAAAATCTCTGGTTGTTAGATTTATGTTCAATTATTCATATTGTGTTTAATAATCCATATAACTTATTGTTCAATATTTAACTTTATCATGATTATGAAAATATAGTTTTCATTTAACCGTATACACATTGTCATTGATGCCTAACAAGAAAATAATTAAAACGAAAACGTTATGATTAATAAATAAAATCTCTGAAAATAAAACATTTATGTTTCATTTATATGCAAGTCATTATTCATGAGTGATTTAAAACAATGGATGATTAATAGCCAATACTTTTTTATTAATCACACTCATATATTTTCGCCCCACACCATCTCCCGTCTTTCCGCAAGGATTTTATTTCATTACACGCACCTGTAATCTTGTATCAAGTACGGTTCCACGCAAGAAAACAAGCCGTAATATCGACATAATGATTTTTGCAGCGATCCTGACTCCGCCCTCCCAAGTATATGTTCACCAGTGAACGTTCTGACTAGAAGTCTAGAACTTGAAGTACATATATTATGTTAATACATCACAGACGGGACAGCCGGTATTATAATGATAGACCTGGGTGGCTTACACCAGCCGGAGAAAAACTGTCAAAGTAACCATGTAGGATAATGCGTGGGAAATTTGAAATTAACTTTCTATACTGTTTACATGGTGTTTTCATGTATAATGACGATGTTCGTTTATAAATTATTTATTTGTTGTCGTCCCTTCGCATTGTTAATCCATGTATGATGTTGCCATGTAGATATTGATGTAGATTCTATATAAATCTTACATTTGCTGTGCTTTTTAGAGAGAAGTTTACCGATGGTGCCAAGCGAGAGTAAATCTCATTTTGTCGACACTATAAATCTAATAATATCAAGCAAAAACTACCACTATTTTTAAAAAATCATGATTATTTGTGGCTTTAGAATGTATATACCATACAAGTAGACACAAAGATACCTGAAAGTTCAAATTATATAATGCTAAACTTAAAACAATCCACAGACACGTACTAACACACATATAAATGTATCTACATGTATATTTAACATGTAAAGCAATAACTAGTACATTGTAATCCATGTATTGTATTCCTTAATATGGAAGTAAACATTAAAATTAGGACATTTGTATCAATTTACATAAATGAAGAATATCACATCGCTTTTATATTTAATTTCTTATGCAAATTAAGGGAATATCAACAATAGATTACGCGATTACGTCTAATAAAACGGTCCAGTTTAGAAGAATTTTTATATTTAAAAAAATGTAAATAAATATTAACATATTAACAAATATGCCGCTTTGTTATTTCATTATTTTTATCTGTGTCGTATCTTGAAAATATATGCATCAGGTTCTCTGTATTAATTTCCCAGTATGAGTATAGAACATATTTTTTGATGCGTATATGATATATAACAATAAGTTCATATAGGGGAATGGGTTTTGACACATTGGACATGGATGGTGTCTAGTACATAACAACATTTGACAGGAATCATGGAAAAAACACTAAGTCTACTGATTCATTAGACACTAAATGTAAGATGTTCTAAGACCTATTTGAGTATGCTTCGGGTTCATGAACCCAATGTTTAGTTCTATGACTACTTGTAGAACAGTTCACGTATTATTTCTACAACTTGGTCACGGATTACAGAAATACGCTGATGATGTTCGTGAATGGCCCTCACACGGTTTAGAATGGCACGAATGTCAATCAGTAGCGGTATTATGTGAGGTATTGAAATAGTTTGCGCACCATTTATAAGATACAAAACTATTTACAGACGATTTAGTTCAATTTGAAATATAATTCGTATATTTAATTTCAATATCAAAACATTAAACCGAATTCTAACCGAATTCTTATTGACTAATAACAGCAGTTTGGTAAAAATGGTTCTTATCTCGTGGTTCATCTTACATTTGCGAAACAATATCTTGAGTTATTTTCAGTGGCTATATTGGAAACGTCCGTTTGGGTTTCGTTTCTGATTGATCATTATCGTATTTTTCCTAAGTTCTGGGTCGCGTGCAATGCCATTCTCAAGCTTAGATCAATAACAAGCCTATTTGAACAGTGAAATCGTATACTTACTTAATTTAAGAAAACAAAACTCCAATCTACCGGCATGACCGATCATTGTCTGCCTTTATAGAACAATTGTTGTATATTGTTTTGAAATACAATAGTTTATTGTACTTATGAAGTAGACTAATGTTTACGTAAAATGCACTGATTGTTCCTTTAACTTTATTCAAATCCTGACAGAAGAAAAATGAACTACGTTCCGATATTTACTGTTCTTAATTTTTTATATTTGTCTTAAATTTGCGAAAAAGAAATTCAGTTCATAAAGTAAACAAAATTCGCAATACCATAAGGCATACTATGAAACATGTATTGGACACAACATAATTATGAAATTCACATGTGTAAAAGACTGTTGCTCCTTGTTTCGTATGCATGTAAAATATATGATTTATTATTATTGTACGTATACATGTAGTAGGTACATTGACCGTATTCAGTTTGTTTGCATGTATACACATGTTTATGTCGATGTGCTGTTGTGGCATAAGACTTAATAAATGTATGTTCTTTTCTGCTCTGTACTGTTGTTGTTGTTTTGTTTTGGTTTATTTCAATCACTATATTCTTGTTCATGGTAAAATCTATGTTCCTTAATGGGAAATATAGAGTAAGTTTTACGCATAAAACACCAATTGTAACTAACAAGAAAAAATACGAAAAAATATGGAAGATGGCATTTGAGCATATTTTATTTTAAACGTCCACATATACTGGAAGGGATATTGTATCCTAATTACTTTTCTGTAATAGAATTTACCGTCTCAGAACTGAAGTACCATTCCTTAGTTTGGAAACCAGTCCGATTTGGAAAGGAAAATTAGAGCCAAATCTCTTCGAAAATGATTAACTTTACAGACCACAAAATGATCTTAAAATAACTAAAAACACACAAACCATGAATACATTATGTGTTTTGTGAGACAAAATTCCCGGAATTTAGGATAATGGAGGCTGTTATGATACCGTCCATATCATAACCAATAAAATGGAATTAGCCTTGATTTGGCGCTGTTCACGTAACGCTATAACTAATATCGGCGGTTACCCAGTCAACTTCAGACTTTGTAAGTACAGGGAATTACCCTCTATGTTGGTGTAAAATTGCGGTTCAGAAGACACTGGGATGTCTTATGCCAATAGAGAAAATTGTAAACCAGCAACGCTCTTATCGAAAGTGACACAGAAGATCCTAAAATAAAATGAAGTCAGTTCTTGAACTATGATTAACTCTGAGAAGAACCAGAGACACTTGTATTTAGACGGAAATACCAATAACCCATCTCAGAATTTTATGCTCAATAAATGCACGATTACATGTTATTTGTCGAATATCTTCGTCTTTTTTACCTCCGATATAGACAATTAGGCGATAAAACTACACAAGCTCTATTAACAACAGTCTCGTAAACGACTTATCGAACCAAATCTAACGCGTTTTTAAGCTCAACCGTTAATGATAAAATCCAGTTATAGCCGTTTGAGTCAGATACGGAATTGGCCGGTTGACCAGTTTTGTAACGTGTGGAAAATGTCAGAAAGGCCATTGATATCAAATTAATTTGAAGCCAAACCTCAACAATGACTATTGTTTTATCTAAATAAATGTAACTTCTTTGACATTTATCTTCTCGGCGCTCAAAATTAAAAATAACGAACATTGGTATGACGCTAACACAACACTTTTGGGGAAAGCACAAAATCAAAATCATCGACTGTCACTATTTACTCTGATGCAGCGATGTATGTGGCAAGACACTCGAACTCTTTAAAGTAAATTCAAAGAACTGACATTTTTTATTTTTGTTTGTATTCAATATCTCCTGGTGGTCATCAAAGATCGCAGAGCGGACAGACGTGTTATTGGACCATCAACATCCTATGTAGATAGGATTCAAGCGTGAAGAAACAAGCTTTTAGCCACACCAGGTGAACCGGAAAGCGATCTTTAGACTGTACTTATTGTTTCCTGAGCTTCAAGGGTATGGTATAACGGCCAACCAGACCGGACGATGACGGACATGATACCCAGTAAGGTTTAAGAACTGTTCCAAGCAATCAGACCATAAAACTATGATAGCCGTTGAAATTCTTTTAGTATCTTTTTACTTTTGATATATAGTTTGATACTACTCATACCCGAGTCTGTTCCTACATTACAAATCTCAACTTTCTAAGTAAAAGCGCGAAAAAGCTTCCTAATGATTGAAATACAGTTTGGAGAAATATGTTAATATGAGGTACGGTATACTCATCAAATCTGCTCATTATTATACATTAAGAACATTAAAATCATAAAACCAGCGCTAGAATCGTGTTATAATGGACTCAATATTTGTACACTGCGGTAGACCGAGTGTGATACTAGGAGGGAAATATTCCTCCAAACATGAACCTTAGATTTCCTTCTATAGCTGATGAGTCTTACATATGTCCTAATGTTAGTCAGTGCATAGAAAAATACAAGTTCATTAGCGAAATCAGAGAGAGCTAGCTTAGAACTTCAGTTTGATTACTGAATGCATCTCTTGGGTGTTAGCTATGAGAAGTTGATAACGTATCTACACACACAGTACACCTCGTCTGACGACTGGAACTCTATACCGGCCGTTGAGATACGGCACGCGTCTTGGAATCGTGTGAGGTTTCTTCATTTTTTTATACCAGATCTGTTTTAAGTCTCGTTGTTTGATTTCTTCACGTACATCAGAAACGCTGCGTGTTTTACCGAATCAAAACATTTTCTGTAATAATTCTAGCAAATACCTTGGTAATATAGTTTTTTTTCTCCAATGTTGAAAATGCCAATGTTTATCTTATCCGTATTGGTACTACTTTCTAGATGACGTCATTGTTGATGAAATAGGAAAAAAGCAAACAATGGCGATTTGATTTTTCCAGCTATATATTTAGTTGATATTATTTTGATTTAGGTATTTCCATTATGGTCGACAGATTTTTCAAGAATATATACAAACTTTGTCATGTACATGTTCCTGTTATGAAAGCAATGTATCAGTTTGAATGTTAAATAATTCCTGTATCATATAATGTCATAAACCAAGGACCATTACCAGCCTACCATTATAGTTGGTTATTTTACAATGTATTTCCATTGTAGACACCTCATGATCAGAAAATTAAAAACTATCCAAAATATTGGTGTAGATTGTGTAGATATAAGTATAGTATCTTTTTATATTGTCATGCATTTGATAATACTAAGGCAATGATTAAATTTACACATTTATTGTATTGCAATTTGACTGTGTCTAGAAAAACAAAAATTTGCTTTATTTGTGTTGGTTAATATAATATCCATATGTCTACACAATATTTAGCTTACATATAAAATGTTTAATTTGCTATTTGGTTGCTCCTACCCTCTGTTTTGTTACTTACGTATTTCGTTTTCTCCCATGTTATATGTTAATTATACATATGTATATACATGTATATGTAAATGATGATAAGCCATGGCTCAAGTCGTCATGTAATAAAGTATTTGTTCTGTTCTGTTCTGTTTATTGTGAAAACAGTCTAACTGTGTCCTCGCGTAAAAATGAACCACCCTTTTTAATTACGTTCTTTGAAAAGATTTTATAGCATTCGAAGTGTTACCTCTCTTCTTGCACCCATCACAAGCTTGGAGTGTTACGTTTCATATTTTAGTGCAGGGATTAAGTGCGTATCGTCTGCTAAATGATTTAACCGCTCCTTGTTTCGTTAGGAAGTCAAGAAGTTAGACATACACCACTATACACGCAGACGATATACTGAAAATCATAACTCTTCATAATTTTGTGATTGGCTGCGTCTTCTCTAAGTCAACATGTACGTGCTATGTTCTTCACGTACGATCAAAGGCGTTGTTTGCTGTTCTCTGAAACATAGATAGAAATGTGAGTTCGTTACCCTTCATCGAATCTTGGCCACTGTATTGATACACCATCGTTTTATCATCGATATTAAACCACGATCCAATTCCACTAAATATAGGAACGAAATGTCAATTTACTAACTCTGTCCGTTTTGTTAATTGCTATTACCCAAACCTTGGTTTCTGGTGTCTAAATAGCATCAAATGATACCCTGCATTGAGAAAATAAGAAAGTCAGTGAAGCTACTGGCGGTGCGGCCTATCGTTGATACACGCTAAATATTGTAAAACCTCGTTGAAATCAGTATTGGCCAATCACAGTAAAGCTTTGCTACTGTAGTAGTTATCGGTTCGCTTGAAATTGTAAATTGAGACGATCATCTATGGAGAAAACAAAGCGATTTGCTAGTTGGGGCGGAGCGAGCGGTAATGTTATGAAAACTAATCCGTAAAAGATTGAACTATCTATTATTAGGAGAACCTTAACCATTATTATTGTTGGTATTTTCTCTCCCTTGCTAGGTTCAGACTTCACATAGAAAGAAAATAGATCTTGGTCGGATTAAGATCGTACGTCTGTGTCTCAGGTTTAGGGGCGCACCACGCCACGACTTTAGGTTGACAAGATAGAGAAAACCTACACCGGCTGTGATGGATCCGTACCACTACTCCGGTAAGTGAGAACATAACGACTTCGACTTTGTATTATACATTTATATAATTTGTATTGTCACACTGTTGGCGATTCTGTTTCGACAGTGTTCATTTTAGGCCCGGAAAATTGCGCGGACGTTTAATGTGACATATACAACTTTACTATTGTCTTAATAAATGTGATTGTGAAATAATGACTACATACAACTAGATTGAATACTTACTATATCATTATGATGTCGGATTATGCTGGCTTGTTGTCGTTTCACAATGCAGGTTAGAATTTTATTTGTAAATTAGTAATCAATTAGTCGCATGACTGAAACATGTGTAATGAAAGTATAAAAAAATAATTATACTATAATAATACTATATCATATCGTACATAGTCTACTGTGAATATACAGCTATGCGAACAGCGATTCACATCGACAAAACTTCATTCATAATATTAAACGCAAAATATTAATTTACGAGGTAACCATATTAAACCATTTATATTGTCGGTTAATGTTTATATACTTATTAGTCATTACCTGTTACCGACCTGACGAATAATATAGTACGGGTATACTTATCCAATACGTTATTTATCTATTTCTTTAATTGCATCCAGATGCGATTAATAGCCAAACACGAAGCCAGTAAATTATTTTGGGGCGTTACAGTACTTTTACAGTACAGTACAAGTCAGTCCGTCATACTTTGAATATTTTAATTTTTTAAATCATAATTTTTATATCTCTAAGTGTGTTAAATTGATCAGATCCCTACCGCAGACTGTTAAACCCTCGTCCAGAATAAAGCTATCAAATCTGCAACAAATACAAAATTATCGTACGTGGATCTGGAAACATTTAAATCAACATATACAATGGGATATTCCCCTTTCACATTGTCCCCATATCATGTCTGGGTAGTTATAGGTAGATTTGATCTAAGCCGAATATTATAAACAAATTATTAAAAATGTCAATAGCTGAGTAGACTTGAATATTTATGTTCTATTTTACGATGCATTTAATTTAAATCTCATCTCGCTTCGTAGATGCTGTGTTTAGATTACTTTAATGGTTGTGATACGTTCCCCTACTTTGTTATTCTGACAAAATGTAACCGATTTTCATAATTTATAGGTTAAAATAGAGATAGTATGTTTTCTTCCAGACTGATAAAGTCAGAAACCGTTCAAGAAATACATGTTCGTGTGTCTGTTATAATACCAACGCCTACTTAAATACACACCTTTACTTTGCATGCTAAAAATAAGACGATTCCAGGTCTTTTTTTTAAATTATGTAACTACATGTAATTCATTAGGCATGCACGTACAAGTAAGATATTTAAAACTAATTGGTTGTCATTTATGCAAGCGAAAATTCAAGTTTTCATAAAAAAAATCTCTTCAGAACTAAAAGACTAGTAAAACAATAGTTTAATGATTTATCAAACAAAACTAAATGAAGGAATATAATTATGACATTTGCATTACTTCTGCATTTATGTTCTACTATACATGGTGTCTTATTCAAAACAACAACAAAATGTGTTTAAGCGTGGACCAGAGCGTCAGTAATTAATCTACAAAATAAGCCAAGAAGTAAACCATAGGCCTAAGTCATTGTGAAAAATACTGATCTGACAGATGATTCCGTATGAACATTTTTTCTAAGGAACAATATTATTTTTTTGGAAATAATTTAATAACAAACACAGTTGAATCAGTCGCCTACATTGTTTTGCATCTAATATACTGATTTGTCTACAATAAAATTGTATGCCAATTATATTATCAAATTTAGCTTCTAAATCAAACAAATAAAATCAATGATTTTATTATATTTCAATTTCATACTAAACGTGCACGGATGTTTTATTTGTCATACACCACATTTTTAATCTATCTTCAGATGTTAAGTATAGATGCTGCAAAGAATAATCATCTCACATAATTTTAGAAATAGTCATCTATATTTGTTACGTCTACATGTCAGCTGATTTGCTTATTCCTTCCCTGTATTATATTGTCATTCATATCTAACTTTAAGTAATGACAAAAGCAAAACTAAAAACAACATAAATTCAACAACAAGAAAGAAGTTGTACATGTACAATTTTCTGTTGTTCTGATCACACAAAACAAATATAAATTCTGTAGCATACTACTAGTATTTATTGATGGGGAAATAAACGTAAGGAGAATAAAAAGTATCAAATCTCTTAAATGTATTCCCATTTTTATTTTTGTAGGCGTATCTATATTTACAGAATTAAATAAATAATAAACAGAGAGAGATAAACAAAACATACTGTTTTTTTTCTGCAACTAAATGAAATACGTGTACAAGTTTTATGTTCTATTAATATTAAGAGAGGTTTTTTTTCTAGGAATATTTTTGCATAAAAATATAAATCTTCCAAAGAAAAATGATTATGAATGGCTCTTAAGTATAGCAAAATTGTAATTTCAACTAAATGCTTGCACGAAATGTCAATGTACTGTGCAACGTTTGCCGCGACACAATTTCTGCGAGTCCCTGACAGAGAGAGTTCTGGAAGAAATCTCCACTAATGTTCTACCATTAACCGGAGTCAATAAATCAGTAACTTTATCCACACATGAAGAGGTTAACAATTATCCTACACAGGATTTTAACTTAATTATAAAATCGAATTGTTGGTCTGTCATAGAAAAAACTAATACTGCAAATTGGTCATAATTTTCTATGAATTGTACGCGAATGTGTAAATAAACGAAGCGACTACACACATGTCAGTAACAAAGGTAATTATATCTTGTTAACAATTATTGTAATTTCAATTGACTTGCTTGAAATAATGAATTATTATATATGAACGCGCTGGTAGAAAACGCTTACCACTAAATGCAGTAGTTGAAAGAAAAACTAATGACGGATGATCTTCGTTCCCATTTAGTTTCCTCACAACTTTAATAAAACCTTACATGTTTATTTAACCGTAATATCATAAATACATCATTTTATTATCACGCATGAAAATTGAACATTTTTTTGTATCTATGTAGCATCAAAATCAATGTGGACTCACTCAGTGCTCTGTTGCTTTTTTCATTTGTAAAAAAACGTCAAAATATATTTTGGAACCCTACAAAAATATCCATCTATCTATTCATACTGTAGAGGCTTCTAGAAGTTGGTGGTCCATCTCATAAAGTGTTTATATACCAGGCTAATATAGCGTGTCCCAATTGATGATATGCTTGTCCAAATGTTTTTACCTTCTTCGTGGTATTCAAAACATCATCAAAACTCGATCAGATTTCCCGTCAGCGGTTTGCTAAACAATTCTATTTTCTGTAGACATTCCTTTTTCTTATTGAGCTGAAAAATAAGCTTGGTAAATGACCAAATGTTTTATCGCAAAAGAAATTTTCTTCTATTTTTGTTGCAGTTCGACGGAAAATCAATCATTTTACATTCATTCAGGTCACTTGGACGAAATTCATCACATCGATTTCTTTCTATATGTTGACATGATAATCAATTATAAATTGTAATAATTCATTTGAATTTACAGTTTGTGTTTCATCATTTCAAAGACATGTTAATTAATAATTCTATGTTTCTACGATGATAATTATCTTCGAATGTATTGATATATCACGTTAGTCAATGTAAGTGAATACTCGTGCACTGGATAAATGTCACTAAAGATGAGTTATGGCTAGAATGATTGCAGCCTCCGTCTATTATGCATTTACAATCCAGTCACCAGAATGTGCCTTCTCATATCGGCGCCAATTACCACGAACGTGCAAAGCTGTTATCCAAAATATGGGATCAAGGGGGAACATTCGTCATCTTTTACCGCTTTTTCACGGGTTTTTCTGTCATTGAAAACAGACAAATGACAGAGTCACGCCGTCTTCCCTAATATAATAGATGCTTTGGAAACATGCGTTTAACGTAGCTAGTAATGATGTTAGGTCTGTTTATTCCACAATTACTCCGAGTATTGTCAATGTAATTTTCCTGGCTATATGTTCGCTATGGTGACGTTAATCCGGACACGAGTTGACGGGACAACAGTATCTTTATTGTATCAGTGGAGAACAAATATGCAATTAACAAAACAAATGGAATTGGAAGTTGGAATATCAGAGAAAATGCGCCTCAGCTTCACCATACTAAACGAGTTCATATGACAAGATGGCCGAAACAAACAGATAGAAAGATTAGACAATCATTTAAACTTATTTGGTATTTTTCATAACATTAAAAGCTATTAGAATATATTTTGAAATGGTAAAACCTAAGCTATCGTTAACTTTGAAATAACGTGAGTAGAAAGGACGATTTAATTAAATAATTTCACCATGCTCAATAACGTCACGTCACGATTTAATTCTTTTTGTCTACACTTACTTTTTTTTTTTTGTATTGAAGGTCAAACTATCGCATACCATTAATCAAAAAGAAAGAGAAAAAATATAATCCTTAATGTAAATTCACACTTTAAGTAGTGTTTTACAATCAAATGAATTTAAAGAAGACTGTAAACAATTGGAGTGACCTGAAAAACGATCAAAGAAAATTTGCATAGGCATTCATCAGAACGTGTTAGATTTCAAGTCCCAGGATACCTAAGGTTAAATGTTACTATCCATTAATTCTAGCCTATAATTTGTGATATTAAATACCCAAATCTATTAAAACTTCGCACGGGTCCGAAAAGCAAGCGGCATTTTCTCTAGATTAGGTCAACGGTTTTCTATGGTAACTCGTCAATGATGACCCTAATCTAACTACAGTAACACAATATTTGTTCAACTACGTGACACCCGATTGTTTAAATGAAATAATGACATGTCAACTAGCTTAGCCTCAAATTTCGCATATATCACCTTCCTAAATTGTGAAGCCCATTTTTATAACACATAGTATATTTTATAGTGTTTTTTTATCAATCACGTCAGGTACGAGGACTTATTAAAAATATGATAAAGTTTTAAAATTAAAGTGTTTTGTTGTTTTCGTTTCTTGATTGGCGAGTCGAATGCGTTCATAATAAGCTCGTATTTTTTAGGGGCCATAAATAATTTTCTGTCACCACTTATCAGGTCATCTCATTATGCGTGTATATCGTGATAATTTAATGTATTTACGATATCGATAATGTTTTGATTTACCTAATAGACAAATAAAACATCTTGATTTTTTGATAACAAAATGGTTTGAGGTGTAAACTCCACGCCTGTTCAATAAAATCACTAACTAAAATAGATAATTATCAATTTTTTACGGTTATTAAAGTAATCAGCGGAGTTAATAGGCCTTAAGATATAACAGAGCAGAACAGAACAAAAATAGGTACATGACATAGGTGTATGTGTTAGAAACATTGGTTTGTTTCATTAACATTAGTCGAAGACTAAAATATTCCAACGAAAATTCCATATATATTACAATTATGCTTTGAGAATTTGATTTGAGATATTTCAGAAATAATATAAATCGCCAAAATTGTGATATATTAGCTATTAATAGTAAACGTTTTAATGCACACACGTGAGTGTAAAAAGATTATTTTTTATATTATGAGTCACACAGAAACAGTTGCAAAAACAGTGGCTTTGTAAAAAACGAAATTGTAAGAAATTGGGTTTTACTCAATAACTATCAAAACATCTAGATCTTTATCTGCCTAAGTTCAGATTGTAGATATACGTTCAATTTTTGACGCTGATTACTATATTCGAAAAACAGATTTTGAAATAATTAAAGAAGTATTTAAAAAAAGAAAAAAAGTAACCAAAAGTGCGTGTTGATATGTGCTAATCAAGATGTATAACGCCATAGAAAAAAGTTTGCTTTTAAAAATCGAGCGTGATAATCAGATAGAATAAAACTTGATTCGAAGACCTTCTGATATTTACGTTGGTGGTCCCGAACGATTAGTCTCTTGATTTTATACGTTTAAAGTGAGTGTTTATACCCTGCGTTAAGTACATAATGATTTTTATACTTCTTAGTGAGTAGCTATTACATTAACATGCACGGTACTCAAACATGGACAGCATTCAATAGAAGCAAAGCCCTAATGTTTGAGACACCCATCTTCCTGTCTCAATGAACTTAATGAAGTTTTTTTTTAATTTTTCAAGATATTTATTACAATATCGTTTCATTGATGTGGAGGGAAATTATATCCGTTGGTTCAATTAACTAATTTACTTCAAGCAAAACAACTGATTAAATTCGAAGTGATACTGCCGGTTTCTTTTTGATATGCATTTCTTAGTTAGTAATTATAATAATGTATGTAGTTGGTCATAACGCACATAATAGACAAAGTGCACAGTTTAGTGTATTTCTTAGAACTAGGATACATATATATTTATTTATCTATCCTCAAAATAATCAAATTACATATACTGTCTAAACGAAATTAATTTATAATTCGAATACTTAATTAAACGATATAGCATAACGTTTCATGTATTATTTAGAATTGCTTGCAGAATTCATGGTAAATAAAATATTAATATCACCATTACTTAATTTTTCAAAAGCTAGAAGAAAGTTCAGTGCAAATCATATTTATACTGCAAGATGGTTGACTAATTCCAGTCATGGAAATAAATCGGTTATTTTTTGATAGATTTACTTATTAGTATTGATGCGGCACTGTTAAAATATTTTCCTGACAAAGGAAATGTTGTTGCGATTAATTCATTGGTCGACTGTCATTAAATCATTACATAATATAAATATATAATATACTGTGATGTATTTATATCATATATTCTTTATGTATTTATTATGTATGTACGCAGTTTGTATAAATGCAGAAATTATTAATATTCTGTAACGTAAAATCAGCCAAATTAATTCATTCCGCTGATGAAATATTGGAATATAAGAGTGTAATATATAATAATATCATCTATGTTATATATCTTTGCTACATAGTTTTCAAAGTTTATTCAGAATATAACATGTATAAAGTCACACATAGTTTGTTTCGATCAGAAGTTTTCTATGAACAAACTGACAGAGAAAAGATTGTTCTAATATGTTCAAAATGATAGATTTGCTACCAGTATATTAGAATAAAACATACGATGATTAAGTATAACAATTGAACATTTCTCACAACTTCTTAGTTATATGGATCCCCGCCTCATCTCGGCATCCATGAACAAAGTTCACTTATATCGTTCTTTCCACAGATATTGATGTACCCCTTACACCATTGAACTTGTTTTAAAGTAGTGTGTGTGTTTATAGTTTGCGGAGACATTTTATGTCTCCTACAATTGTTTTGTACGATGTTGTAAACATTACCTAATACAGTTTGATGTTTTAATGTATCATTTTTTTCATTCATATGTTAAAAGAGAATGAACTAATTGAATATATTTTTCTCAAACATATTCGTCCAAACGACAACCCTTTTAAAGTTATGTTAGTAGAAAAAAACGTTTTGTCTAGTCGAAGATGATATTTGTCCATTCTTGTATTTTCTATATTTTTCTCGTATGTTCGTATATTATGTTTTATAAATAATTGACTATTAATCAATAACATAAGCAAGGCTATTACAACAAAAGTCAGTGAGATGTCAATTAGTAATACAGTAAAATCCCTGAAAACCGAACCCGTCCCGGACAAAAATCCGGTCATCTGAGAATTCCGGTTTTCAGAGAACTTTTAGGTAAATTCCGAAAGAAATTGAACTTGAAAAATCATCCGATTTTCAGGGAATTCTGGTTTTCTGGGGTCTTTAATGTATTGCATAATGTATATCATAATCTAATGTCCACTTAATTAATTCTATATGGATACGGGATATCTTGTACAAGACCACATACTACAGAATAAATTCAATCACAGCTAAAAATTAACAGAACAAAACATACCTAAATTAAACTTGACAATAAAAAATATGAATTTTAGCATATTGTACTATAATATAATATTATAATGGAAATTGAATTGAACAAACAGAAAGGGAAGTATATATATATGTGTGTGTGCGTGTGTACATACATATTTATTTATATACAAGTATAGAATTAAACTGGAGTTAATAAATTAATTAAGAGTTTGAGTATGATAACAAATTTAAAAATAAAAACTCACGTGTAAGCAATGATTGCACAATTAAGAGTATTGAGAATGGCGCGTGGTGCGAAGTCCAGTATTCTAAGAATGACGCTTCAGAAGTATTTCGTTACAATAAAGATAATATAATAACAATCATTCTTTATCCAACGAAGACGACATGTATAGATAAACACATATGATGTCATCAATTACAACATGGCCGTAAAACATAAAATAGCAAAAACTGTTTATTCTATTGGCAAATCAGAAACATATTTTGTCTTCGGCCATTTATAGTATCAGTGAACTCGCATTATAAATAATAACATTATAGATAAAAAAATATTGACAAACTCAAAAATTGACAAAAATCTTTAGCTCTTTTTGTAATTAGTGGATATTTCATCTATTATGCGTACTATATATCAATCAGCATATGTATACTAGTACATCTCAATAGAGTTAAAAGTTCGCATGTTCTGAAGTCAGATTTATAAAACCACGACCACTGTCCTAAATGTACACTGACGGAGTTTTGTCTTACATGTTAGAAATGGGGAGATTCTTTTTAATAAAATAAAACTATTTCATACACAAACAACATTAATTATATCATAATTTACCTCAAACATGATAATTTCCACCATATAATAAGACAATCCCTATTTCAGCATGTAATCATTTCAAAGTATGGCCACGTTATATTGCATGTTGTGATTATACAATGTACATCATTGCTACTATTATAAAATGTATGCACGCTAGATTATCAAATAGTCACGCGTCCTTTTTTATTTCCCGACTGGAAAATTGTATTTAAACAAAATATTGACACGGAATCGCGACAGACCTATTCCCTTTAATCTTCTAGCATTTAGTTATGAGAAACAAATCTAAGCGTAAGAAAATCAAATATCACTGTTCTATTTCTGTGTTGTTTTTTCAGGTACATTAATTCCTAACATTGGTGATCTAATGATACAAACAAAAATATATTCACACCCACTAACTTGTCAGATTTCCATGAATTGTTTTAATTACAAAAATATTTTGGTGACAGTTCATTTTCACCAGTACAACTATTTCTCAGAGACAATTATATCTTAGAGTCCTTGTCAGGATTAGAACCCCTGACACAGGGCGGAATACCGGTATCTTCCTAGTATCTTCCGGTCTCTTAACGCCATACACCGTCTTCTTTTAACCCTAGTTTTATTTCGTCGATTTCAGGAAATTTACAAAAGTATCATATCGTTATTTATCTTACACATGTTTAAAAGCAGGATGTCATACGCTATTGTCCAAAATAGTTTCGTGTTCACAAAGACAATCTTCTTTAATGTTTTTTTGTAATCTGACTCTTGATTCTGTAAGTTTAGACATGTAGTTGGTTTTATTTCATACAGAGATGTCGTTATAAATGTTTGAATCGCGTGTAAATCAATCCATACAATGTTAGTTTATGCATATATTTCTGGTGTTACGGCCCATGTAAATGATACCATTATACAAACAATATAAACGGTTTAATTTAGATGACTTATGTAAACGGCATGAAAGATGAGCCTAAGTCTTAAGAATTTAACTTGCATAATTAAACATGCAAACAAAACTTGTTGCCGTTTCTGAATGGTTCGTTTAATTGGGCGTTCATTCCCACACATTCCTGACGGAGTTGATACCAGGCTAGTGAACCGACTGAATGTTAGTCCCTTCCAGCCTAGTATGTCGACAAGATATAGCACAGTCCCTTTCGGGAAAAAATGCCCAGTCGTCTTGTATATTGACAGGACTATGTCAGTCTTTCATAGTATAATAACAGCCTAGTATATCGACTGGGTACACCTCAGTCCATTTCTGTGTACCACCCAGTCTTGTATATCGACATGATAAATTCAAGTCCCTTCCGTTGGAATATCAAGCCTGATATATAGGCATGACATGTCCCATTCCTTTGAGTGTCATGCCCACCTTTCCGGTAAAATGCAAACATATGTTAACAGGATGTATGTCTGTTACACCCAGTCTCGTACTCGTATATGGATATATCAGCCCCTCATTATTAATACAAGCCTAGTGCATTGACAGGATAAATCTCAGTCCCTTCCGGTGTAATACCCAGCTTGGTATATTGACTCCCTTCCGGCGTCATACCCATCTTGGTATAATAAAATGGTATATCTCGGTCCCTTCCGGTGCAATACACAGTCTGGTTAATTGACATGGTATATCTCAGCCCCTTTATTGTAATACCTAGCTTGGTATATTGGCATGGTATATCTCAGTCCCTTTATTGTAATACCTAGCCTGGTACATGTATATAGACATGGTATATCTCAGTCCCTTTATTGTAATACCTAGCTTGGTATACTGACATGGTATATCTCAGTCCCTTATTGTAATACCTAGTATGGTATATTGACATGGTATATCTCAGTCCCTTTATTGTAATACCTAGCTTGGTATATTGACATAGTATATCTCAGTCCCTTTATTGTAATACCTAGCTTGGTATATTGACATGGTATATCTCAATCCCTTTATTGTAATACCTAGCTTGGTATACTGACATGGTATATCTCAGTCCCTTATTGTAATACCTAGTATGGTATATTGACATGGTATATCTCAATCCCTTTATTGTAATACCTAGCTTGGTATATTGGCATGGTATATCTCAGTCCCTTTATTGTAATACCTAGCTTGGTATATTGACATGGTATATCTCAATCCCTTTATTGTAATACCTAGCTTGGTATATTGGCATGGTATATCTCAGTCCCTTTATTGTAATACCTAGCTTGGTATATTGGCATGGTATATCTCAATCCCTTTATTGTAATACCTAGCTTGGTATATTGACATAGTATATCTCAATCCCTTTATTGTAATACCTAGCTTGGTATATTGGCATGGTATATCTCAATCCCTTTATTGTAATACCTAGCTTGGTATATTGACATGGTATATCTCAATCCCTTTATTGTAATACCTAGCTTGGTATATTGACATAGTATATCTCAGTCCCTTATTGTAATACCTAGCTTGGTATACTGACATGGTATATCTCAGTCCCTTATTGTAATACCTAGCCTGGTACATGTATATAGACATGGTATATCTCAATCCCTTTATTGTAATACCTAGCTTGGTATATTGACATGGTATATCTCAATCCCTTTATTGTATGGTATATCTCAGTCCCTTCATTGTAATACCTAGTATGGTATATTGACATGGTATATCTCAGCCCCTTTATTGTAATACCTAGTATGGTATATTGACATGGTATATCTCAGTCCCTTTATTGTAATACCTAGCTTGGTATATTGACATAGTATATCTCAGTCCCTTTATTGTAATACCTGGCTTGGTATATTGACATAGAATGCATAAGAAGTCCCTTCAGGCGCTTATGTACCCAGTTTGGTATTTTGGTAGAGTACAAATCAGTCACTCATTGATACATAAAGGCACTTTCAGACAATATTTTCATCTGACAAGAGCTCCGTTATTCATAATATATTTTTGGCAAGTTTGTTTGTATTTTTTCTCAGCGGTCAGACATCAATAATATGTCTCATGTTTTGGACGGTCAGACATCAATAAATATATTTGATGTTTTCTTTCAAAACTGCTTACATTCTTAAACGGAAACCTCTCAATTCTGTCTCAACTTTTTCTGGTAATATATCTTATCAATCCAGTATAAATAGTCTGAGATTAAGTGACATTTTGTTTTTATTTTCCAGTTTCTTCTATAATAGGAATTACGTTTGCATTAAACAAATACATCAGGTTACAATGTCTGGTTCTGAACACTTGTTGCACATGTAAGCGATTGTATATTGATATCGCAAAAATGTGTTTTCTCTCTACAATTGCGACATTAAGAGTTCTGTTGCCTATACATTAAATATTATATCAAGGCAGTGTCTTTTTTAAACTCACTAGTATACTTTCTCAAATCGATTGGAAATTAATATCAGTCGGACTATGTTAGGAAGAATTGTTTGTTTGCGGTTGACAGTAACCACTTTTATTTTTGTTTATCCATTTTGTTCCCGGAGGTTAGGTGTAAGATTAGGACAACAAAGCACCATGCTACAGAAAGCTCCAAGACGGTCCCTTCCGGTAGACTGAGTTTTGTCACCAATTATTTAAATGTTCTTTCTGTGTTGGTGAGTTTGGTGTTGGGGGGTCCTATCTATTTTCGAATGTTAAGTATAATCATATAATTAAAAAAAACATCTAAATTGGAAGTTTCTATATACGTTTCTTGTTATCTTATATATTTTCAATGATCTTTTTACCTTTTAATTGTATACAAAAGTTTTCCTTTCAACTACATGTACTGTGTATTTCCACTGTACTTATATCAACTTTGGTCGGACTTTTGCATGACCCGCCTCCATGGCCGAGTGGTCAAGGTCGCTGTCTTCAAATCACTATAACCTCACACTGACAGAGGGTAGTGGGTTCGAGCCCCGCTACCGACATTGTCTCTTTATGTGAAAAAGTGAGCGGTTGCTTACAGAGGATGGAAGTCTAGTACTGGTTCTTCCCAGGAACGAAGGTTAGGTGAACTGCCCGCCTCATATGACTCTTGACTGATGAAAAGGGGCGTAAAACTGAAACAAACAAACAGACAGACTGATATACTGCCTAGTCGTCTAAAAGGTTCTACGTTCTTGCGCTCAGTTTTTGAAGCTTGCGTGATTAATTTAGCTTAAAAGCATAATCAAGTTAAAATATAATGTCTCGCAGATTTTATAGGATGTAGTAAGTGTGGTAGGTTCATTATAACAATACCAATATTTGCTTTTTTCACTAGTAAATATTTGCCAGACACGGCTCGGCCTCCTCAGGTTTAGTAGCTCAAACCTACATCTAGCTCTATGATGATTATCTGTAATCAATATCCAATATTGCTATTAATGATTAACATTATCACAGAGATGACAAAACAATCGGCTAGGATCAAATGTTTTCGAATATCATCAGTAACAAACTGACGTACAGTACAGCTACATCAAGCATGTCACTTTTTTATTAATATATCCCCAGTATGGTGATTCCTCCAACCCTCTCCCTCCACCGACGTTGGCACCACCGATTGCCTAGTTACTGAATACGCCATCATTTTTGCTGTATCTAAAAGAAATATTAGGAGTTGTACCGTAAATGTGTCCGTTTTGTTTCTAGTAAATGTTTTGATCCTTTTAACCCTTTGCTGCGTGCCTCTATTGTCTCCCTCTGATCTGACAACATTCTTATTCTAATTTTCACTCTTGTACATTCAGCATGATTTTGAAAAAAGAATGGTCCAATGTTTTGAATTAGCATCTAGGTATTGTCTTTGATATCCCCTGTCCAAATCCTAAATCAATATTTGTTTTCATTTTAATCCAATTGTACTACATGTACTACCTTTCTTTTCCACAAATTATTCAGACTCGTTCAATGGTAACCCTTTCTTGATGGTGCTATTACTAGTATTCTAGTTTCTATTTTTTATGTTATCTTTATTTGTTTCAGTTCAAACGTCTTTCATTACCTTTCTTGTCCCCTTAATTCAGTTCAATTGTTTACAACTTTCTTTTATTTCTCTAAATTTTCAGACGCCTTCAATGAGTACCCTTTTGGTGGGGTATGGTACATGTACTTCCCTATTTCTCCTTGAGACATTTATCTGTGTGCCATATATTCTTAATTTTGTTTTTATCCCGCCCTTATTTTCTTCATTCCTTTTGAGTTTTTTTCAGGGGCTATAAGTACAGAGATATTGTTTAGTGATTGTCGTAAATATCATCTTGCTTACTACGTTCATTCGACTTTTATGATTACTTTAATGTGTACAAAATACATAATACACATTCATCAACCATGAGAAAACATTCTTCAAAATAATCGTCTAAATCTAGAGGATTATATAGTTTATATACTTTAAAATACATAAATTAGCCATTAATTGTATTGTGTATAAAGTATACAGAAGTGAGATCGTAAGTTTGAATTAAACGTATCACGTAATCTAGTTGAAAATAAAATCACTCTAGTGCAAAATATTTTCATTGAAGCTTGGAAGATAATCATACACTAAATAAATAAATTATGAAGGCATACAAGAGCACTATTGTGGATGAGGTCCCCTGATAGTTGCGCTAATAAAACATGTCTAACTTAACGGATATTTATGTTGATTTTACGATGCAAACATTGTTAATTTTGATATCTTAATGAGTACAGTTGAGTAGAGTTTGTGTCTAGTTGTTGAAATTCCACTATCAATATAGAATTCTTTTAGATTTCAATAAAAAGTACCTAGCTCATAAAAGTTATGTTGCATTAGAAATTGAACGTTATTTCTACAGTTATTTTTGTCAACTCTCTGGTATATTCTCAAAACTCCATTTGGTTTTACAAGTATTTGCACAACGAAGGACTTTACCATTGAAGTTGTTAGTCTTGAAACAACTCATGTAAGTTCTACGTATCGAATACAGAAGACTGACCACCAGTCACCATGATGCCATACTGGTAGTGTATTAAATGATTGCAATAAACAAATAAGCCATAATTGCAGAATTACATAAACATGAAGAATTGGAACTATCGTCCCGTCTAATACAAATAATTCTATTAATGAGCCTTCATCTTTTTTTTGTTATGAAAGACTGCAATGAGGTTAGCATGCCTCAAAGTACGACTATGAAGTGAAACTATGAGAGGAATAATCACATAAAACAACACTGGAGTCATATAAAAGAAAAACGTAAAACTTTATGAGATTTTTACTTCACCTAATAGGTGTAATATTGATTTGTAAAGACGCCAGTGATTGGTTGCCTCGTTTTGATGGTAATAATCAAGCGTCTGGTGTGCTTTGATCAACTGATCAAGAGCCTTAAGGTGCACTTGTTTGTAAATATTGTAAGGAGTTCTCGTCGCTCGCATGTTATCTGGTCAATTTCTCCATGTACAAGTGGTTAGATCAATGTAAAGATATCTGCGATGAATGTGTTCAAGAACTGTTTCCAGACATGAACCCGAGGACCATTTTAATGCTCGATAAAATCTTGATAAACATTTAATAAATATTTTATTTTTTACTCCCGATTCTACGACCAGCGATTCATAACACTGGCTCTGACAGTATGATTGCTACAACACGGTCATTATTCATTAAAACTGCTCTGTAGCTCAGTCGTGTCCCATAAACTGCCGTTATGTCTCAATCATGATATAGAAGTGAACATAAAACATTAAACCATGGTTCTACCTTCTGTTCTCGTCCATTTTTTTGTTTATCTAACAGTAGTTAGTCTAAAATCATTAAAGACACCGTTATCTCTAAATTACCACATCAAATGTCTAAATCAACATTGGTAACATATATATAGATTCTTCGGGTATTCCTTGTTATACTATAATGTTTCATATATTTCATTTGATCTACATCAACAATCTCATCTCAAATAAACTCCACATCGACTTTTAAGACAGGCGGCATATTTCTTTTCATTCCAATTCGGTGCCAAGTATTCATTCGATAATCTCATAAATTAAAGAAATAATAAACATTTATCCATTGCTTATATCACTTTCACAAACATATAATTAATTCAGCCACTAACTCGTTATTTGTTGTCTTTCCATATACCAGATATGTCTACTCAGTACCCATGTGCTTTTTACACGAGCCATAAACTTTTACAGGCTACAATTGTATCCGAGCCTCAGAATTCTGTTAGTTTTTATCTCTCATTAAATTTATAGATGAACGTTAATTCATCCTCATCATAAGTCATATTTTCTTGATCATATCACGGGCCACCCAAGTTGTCAGAAATGTGGGGCCATTCAGGGGCTTCCACTCTGATGTGTAATTAACATGTTGACTGTTTAATTTACTTTTTTGCTCGATAAACTTTAATGACCGTCTCTAAAGACATCTAGACATCGGCTATAGTATTATTGCTTCGTTATCATGATTTAAATCAATAACATTGCTAAATATCTCTTTGATGCTTTTATATCGAGAGTGTGCAATTAACCCGCTAAATCTCCTTCTTGCAGCCTCTCACAAACTGTAGCAACGAAGGATCTACAGCAGAGGCAAATTACTCGAAAACGTCTTAATACATTTGTTGCTACGTAGATATGACATCCCGCAGCGAATGCGTTCAAAAGAATCTCGAGCCGCTGTTTTCCGTACAATATACTACTTTAGTTTATAAGTTTTATATGAGCATTCTTATTTTGACATCATATGAAACTGCACGGGTGGTAATGATTTGTGGAGCTCCTCATTTGCGTGATTTATGGCAGTGAGACAGAAATTTTGACGGCTATCGTTTCGACCGCCATGATTGTTCCTGGACCGGAAGCGCTGACCTCATCATTTACTGCGGGACGTCAAGATGGCCGTATTTCGGAACAACTACCCGCCAGAAATATGTAAATGTACTGGCGATTTTATGTGAGAACGGAGCGCGTGATAAATCGTAGGAAATGGTGTCTTCTGTCATTGGCGTCTACTCTCTGGTCATTTAGACGACTAATCTTGGCCTCCGTGCATCGCTCGGACATATTCAGTCAGCTTCTTTTAAGACTGCAGACGGGCTGAAAATTACGTGCGGAGAATAATTTTCCCATAATGCAATCGTGTTTGATTTCAGCAAATGGCGATCAATACGAAGTTGGCATATATTTAATGATACCATAATGCGCTGCGACGTTATGACATATTCTTTTATGGATATTAGATAATTATTCATGACATAGATTAATGTATTTTTTTGAAAAAATAACGAGCATGGTTTATTTAAAACGATTGATTCAAATGTATAAGACTGCAGGCATATAGTTGATACAACCGTTTTCCTCTAGAAGAGCCTGAAAAACTGATGCTCCAAGCCGCTGAGATCTCCAGCAGCCTCGTTTGACATATTTAAACAGATTATACGTATAAAATATTTGAGTTGCTTTAAAATTAGAGACAAAGTTCCTACTGGAATGTGGATTTTTTCTATTCCTGTATGGCCTCGGAGAATGATGTAAATATCCGTGTAGTTCTGGTAGCAGCTGATCTGCTTGTCATTTCATCATTAGATGGGAATGTGATCAGATCATGTATTAATCATCGCCGAGAGACCAGATTACATTTATTAATTAAACTAGCCAATAATTGTCTGAGAAACTGTGAGGTTTTCATGGAAATAGTCAAAGATAGCGCGTCTTCGTGATTTTTTTCTGGAAGTATCACAGTGCTTAAATTAATTTTTGATTATCCGTCGAGTCAAAAAAGCGGGTCTTGGTAGAGAAAAAATCTGAAAATTAATTAATTTGTTCATATTGTAATACTATCTTCATTTTATGAAGAAGTTAGATATCATGACTGAAATGTATTTCGTTTTTTAGAGAAATAAAAAACATAAACCACATCATCGCTTAAATCTTTTTTCCTGCTTATTTCTAACTGATCGATTCAAACTCAGCACGCAAATTTATCCATCTCAAAGAAACATTCAAAGCATAACGTGTTTCATATAAATTTGTAATTCAAGTTAACATTCCGTACACAATCTATTACTACATTGAATATAGACATCATGTTTCCGCCTTTGTGTATAGATATGAGCTTTTATTTGACAAAGCCATATTTTCAAACTATTTATTATGTAGAATTATAACGATTTTGTGAGAAATGTTAACCCATTGCATATTTTATGGAGTAGTTCTCCTGTTTGATGGGATGAAACATGCGTTTAGCGCAAAGTTTATAATATTTAGTGGATGTCATTTTCTTCAATGTACGCGAAATTCACATAATTTGTCGTTAAATAAGAAATCATTTCCGGCTGTGTTCTTACAGCGCTAAGAACAAATGATATAATTCTCCCTACATGCATTAAATTACGTGAAAAATACGTTACTGTTACATCATGTATGAAACAAAGTATTGATATCTTACAGTTCTATGTTTTTCTGACATGATTTAGAAACAACATTTGTGCAGCTAAACATTTTCAACTTGTTCTCGGTTTATTTAAGGACAGTGTCACACGTACACATGTAAGTACTTCCGTTAATGTCCTTAAACTCTATTGACTTAGTAGTCATTATAAAGATTAAATAATTCAATAACAGTATAACCCCTTAAAGCCGGACCCTTCCGGACTGGGCCGAACGTCCGATTTTCTTAGAATTCCGGTTTTCACAGAGCTTTTGATAAAAATCAGAATTTTTTTTTTTTCGAAAAATATTGTACAAGAGACATTCGAATTGCAATTTATCCTTTATCCCTGATCAATAAAGTTGGTAATTTCTTACGGAGAACTAAAAAGTGAACACTGGTACAAATCCAGGAATCTTAGCTGGCTAGACAAACTGCCTAACGGTATATACAGTCAAACCTGGGAACAGATGCCACCCATAGGATTGACATAATATGACTTTTACCGACAAACGGTCTTCATTCGGATGTCATTTTGATCTAAATAATCAATTCGAGTGCTCAGCGCAACATTGTCGTAACTTGTTCTTATTACAATATGAGTTACGACACTGTTGTGTTGAACCCTCGAATTAAGGTTTTTAAAGAAGACACATATTCACTTGGTGGCCTTAATGCAAAGATGGTCGCTAACACAGGATTGACTGTAACTAAATTACTGCTGAAAATTGGCTCAAAACAAGAAACATGTATATAATGTTCTTGTGGATGTTCGATGAATTAGCACGTATGTTTTGTATGAGTTTCTGCAGTACGTATTGATAAAAGACTTACTCATTGTGACATTAAAACATTACATAGTTCAATACTTGGTACTGTGAGTTTACATAACATTCAGTCCGGGCCTAATAAATCATTATAGAGAAATTAAGAAGATAATTGCCTCGTTTTTAAAACACTGAAGTATAAAGTTACGGAATAAAGCGAGTTTTCATCATTATTGTGTAACCCCATCCACGACATCTGTTCTAGAGCCACATTGTTGAGGCTGTCTGTATGTGTGACAATATCAGATTAAATGTTATGTGTGGGAGTGGTGCTCGGTATGAGCATTAGACACGGGTACCAAGAAGTTATGATATAATAACAGATACTTAAGTCGCTAATTAGTGACCGGAATGATTAAATAGCGGGGAGATTCAGTCTGTTCAAAAATTAAAAACAATAACATTACCACCAAAGGTTATATTGGATATTAATGTTTGTTGTTTAGATAACAAAATACACCCGATTACAAAAATCAAATACGCATAAGATTATACTGACATATCTGAAACCATATAGATACATGTATGTAAAAATATGTATGCTTTATCTTACAAAAACTTCACTATATGTTCTAACATTACTTTGTTTATATTTTAATTTGAAACATGCCAAGAGGTTTTATTTTCTATGTTAAATATTGTTGGCTTAAATATAGATTGTAAGATATATATAAACATTCATTTTATGCATTTTCATCTTTTATTCAGCTGAATTGAGTGTGCGAGTGTAACAAAAGCATCTTTAAAAGAGTTAATAAATAATAAGTACATCGTAGCATTTGATATATGTAACACAACCTTAATTTACAATTATTCTAATGCTGTATATATTTATGTACAAGTTTATAGTCTAAGTTTTCAAATATGTATTCAATCGTATACTAAGTAGGCCCTACGTGTAAATGAAAACAAACATGTACATTTCGGTAAAACTTAAAACTTTAAAAGATGCCAAAAGCGAATCTTAAGACTAACATGAACTTGAATAAATAAATATGTATGTTCTAACAATATATTCACAAATATCCCTTTTGAACACCTGACCAAATGCTTTGTAAATATGTTTAGCAATTTCCCCATACTGTATATAATTATGTTATACTTGGGAGAATACAAGATATATGTTGAGTTGAGTTGAGTTGAGGGATACTCAAAAACACTGTGTGCTGTCAGTTAATGTTCAATTATGGATGAGCCAGTGCAAACTGTCGGTCTTGTTCCTTAAGAATTACTTTTCTATCGCTTTATTGTCAATGTTAAATTACGTGAAAACAAAATACTGAATTAGATTTCTTTTCATGAAACTCTAGACAATAACGCAACAGGTTGTTGAAATGACACTATCACACAAAGATCTTTTCTATTGTTTTATAATATTCTAAACTTTGCTTTAAACTAAGATAAATATATCGTTCACGTTTTAAGAGTAATTTGTCGATGAATGAAACGCGTTGGTGAATTCAAAAGAGGAAATAGATAAGGTCAAAAATTCGTTGAAAACTCAACCTCATAAATTTTAAAACCTTTTTGTGTTTTTAGTGATAAGAGGCATTTTGAAGTTCAGTTTTGTTGAAAAAAAAACGAAATATTGCTTTAAGATATTGAATTGCTAAAAATAGCGAGAACACACAAAAGAATAACAAATTGACAAGTAGACACTGTAATTAACAGTTCAGATTGTTCATACGTGCATTTAAAGTACATGCATGGTGCCTAAAGGACCTGTTTACAAACCGAGGGCAACATATTGTTTTGCGGTAGATACTGAATTATCCCAAATCATCAGTCGAAATATAACTTACATTGCACATACTGCGGTTTAGTGTCTTAAATATACAATTGATTTGTCTTCTCCTTCGATTATTACTCATATTTCGGACTATAAACCATACTAGGAATTGCAAGAGACGTATTATTGTAATATTCCGTTTATTTCTCCGTATTGATCAGACGTACAGATGAAACCATTCGTCCATTATATCTCGTGCCAAATATTCCTCCACAATTGTTATATCAATATTATACACATGGTGTGCTACGGGTCATGAAGACTTCTTTTTGTCTTAACTCTATCTATAAATACGATGTGTACTTGCGAGAATGATAAATAAAAACATGAACATTAGATCAGTTCTCTTCTTTCAAATGGACCAGCTGAATTTACCAAAATATTTTATTATAAGGATGCATGCATTAGCACCGAAATAGTCAAGGTTGAGACGTACATAATACTTGTTTGTACGTCCTTGTTCCAAAATGAGCATTTCAGTAAGTGAACACGAGTTATCGATCCAGTACGGATTTGACAAAAGTGTTCCCGGATAAAAGCAACCTTCCAGTGAAGTTAGCCTTTAATTTAAATACATTTAGTATACATTGCTATTATTTAATATTTTCCTAATAAGTCAGCGTTTGTCTGACGACACATGTATATAAGTCTGATAGCAAACTCATGTGTCGTTATAATTCACGGTTCCTGTTCAATTATCCCGACATAGCTTTTATCTTCTGTTATCTGCCTCTAATTATGTCGAGAGACTGAACATATTCGATATAAATTTGAACAATCTAGAATCACAAATGAAACGTGTTCAACATGATTTGTTCATGACAATTGTGGTGTTTTATTATACCATGAAATACAGCGTCAGTCTTATCAAGCGAGTTGCTTGAACATAGAAAATCTAATTCAACCAATTCCATTTATTTCAGCAACGTTGTAATGAAATTTGCAAAACGGACTTATTTAATAGAATAATGGTTTAATCAATACAATTATATTCAATAGTTCGTTTTGACATTTGTCAGGCATGTCATGTTTACGGAATGCATCTATGGAGAAATTGCTCGCAGAATACGAGTCGTCGAGCATTTTTTACGATGCATAATTAGTATGAAGATAAGGGTTAATGATAACCTATATATGTTGTTTTATATGGCCATACCAAACAGGTAAATAGAATTTCTCAAAGGTTTAGGTCCCATGCAATTGTTTGCTAATTACAATATCATGTGTCTAGTTCACCTTTGAAAGGTGATTATTTAACAGGCCTTATCAAACATAGCCACCAAGTATTCTAGACCCTTAATCGTTCATTACAGCGAGCAACAAAGAGGCTACCCATCCATATATGTCATTAACAGGGGCCACTGGGGTATCGAATATCGTGAAGATACTTCATCTTTTTAGTTTTCAGACATAATTGAAAGCGGTTTAAATGACCATACTAAGGACTGTTGTATTTGTCATTGTATGATGGACAATGCTTGGTAGAAAACCCCTGGTAATTTATACCTGCACCTTAACAAGAATTTGAAATATTAGTTCCCCAAATTGATTATGGATCAATGCTTTGTATATAGACGGTGTGAATCCACCTGTCAGTCTCGTTTCCAATATAGTTGAAGATTAATAATTGTTTCTTAATTATAGATAATCACAAATCTCGCTCTGTTATTTATTTTTCATGAGAACTGCGTTGCACTGCCCATTCACGAGAATGCGAAAACGATTTGGAGAGATAAAAAACGCTAGTGCATTAATATTTACAAAATAAATAATGAATTTTTTGAAATAGTTAAAACATGTCTTATAATAAATGCGATGTAATTAATCAAATACCGTGTTTATCATGGATTGTATGAGCATTGCAACGCCCTGGCGTACCATACGAAATACAATACATTCAGTAGTTTTTATTTAATTATTCAGTTTATTGGTAATAAGATCTATTGTTCATGGCTAATCCAAATGAATGATGAATAAATCATTAGTACATTTTGTATACAATAAGTTTTAGAACTATGATACGTAAGTACACATATAAGACACAGTGGAAAATAGACCTGGATCCGGTTGGTACCTTACCCATAGATCAATAGTCAGCGTAAAGTACTATAATTTCCAAAGATAAACACTTGATTGGTTTGTTTTCATTGCCAATTATCTGGAAAATGGAAAAAAATACCAACACCTTTTTGATAAAAGGAACTGATTGCAATAAAATGAAATGAATTTTCAAATGTGCATACTAGTATCTGCATGTACAGTCGCCTCATCGTGCAGTATGTTGTTGTATGTAGTTAGTATCTTAACACATTAGTCTGGGAAAATACCAACACTATTTCTTATAAATTGAACTAATATAAATAATATAATAAGTACTTTCTAATGAGTGCACACATGACTGTGTATCGACAAAGTCTTTGTACAGCATGTTGCTGTGAGTAGTTTGGTATCAGTTGGATAATATTCTGGTAACATAATGGCCAAGCATATATATATTAGTCGTGTATTATGATAATGATAATTCTTTATTTAGCGACGGTAACATGTATAGACATATACGTATGTATATTCAAACACATATTGTTTCATAAATTTCAACGTGGTTTTCAGACAACAAAGTGCAAAAAAACATTTAAAACAAATATATATACATATGAATATATATAGAATTTGAACATTCTTAAATCTGGATATTGTTCATTCTTTATTTATTAATTGTAATTTATAATTATTTTGTTTATAGAATGGCTGATTGGATGCAAAATAGAACAATCATTCCATCACGTACTTTAAGCATAAATGATATGTTATAGTTTGTAATTCACAGAATTGTCTAACACAGTAAAATGAAATATATCGATTATCAAACTCTATCAATTCTGTTTAAAAAACTCATTTATAAATCATTTATGAGCTACCTGATAAAATATTCTGTGAGTGCAACACTATCTCTCACACCACGTACTTTCCGTAATTCTTTAACAGTTTAATTTGACGCCAGTCTACGTCTGAGTTCCGGGAAAGTAGTTCCCACTTCAAACTTCTCACCGATTGGTTGATAAGATTACTACAAGAACAACCAGTCTGTAATTAAGATAACCATTTTTCATTAAATGGCAAATTTATTTTTATATTTTTGTATAAATTTGAAGATATGTATTGTTAAAAGCTCGAACAGTCTGTTTGTATTTTGCAAATAGTACCAGCTTCTTCGCATCCTGAATAAAGTTAAAAGTGTGAGCAATAATGACATTCTAAATTTGTCGGTTTGCATTACGCGACCAATTTATTAAATTTATTAAAACTTCCCCAGACAAACGCATGTTTGCGATTTTGACTATTTTTCTTCCATAGTCCAATTTTTTTCAGCAAAGGCGTATACTGTTCACCAAAAGAAATGTCTAACCACCTATCCATTGTAGTTGTAGGCGTTACCGGAAACCAACATTTTCCTTAATACATTGAAAATAAACGTTGTCGTTATGAGGTGCATTCTGTCACAACGACTCGTTCAATGTTTCCCTAAAATGAAATATAAAAACTTTGCATCGTTAACTCCATTTCGTCAACTCTTTATGTAACCAAAAATATCTCAAATTCGCAGAAAATACTTATTATGATACAACGTGTACGGTTTGTTTTTACAATCAGACCGTAAAGCCTTATATTTTAGTTCAGAATTGTTATCAAATATGCGCAAAAAAGTAAATCCACTTTTTCTTCATTTTCTAAAACACGTTATTTAAATATACATAGCACATTGCTCAGACAAATTATTCAGGTTATTCAACAAAATTCCAGTACAATAAGCTCAGAACATTAGTTACTAGTAACTAGCATGCGGCTAAAACTTTTATACATAGGAATGTTCAAATCTAGTTTTATATGTGTGCCTTCTTTACAGTTTCTCGCAATATCTGTTATAAAGATGAAAACCATAATATATCATTTTATATTACAATAAGATGACAATGTGTGTAATTGAATAACTTTGAAAATCTACGCACGGTTTTATGCAAATAATATTTGACTGTATAATTAATTAGAACAAGTCTTTTCTTCATTGAGAAATTTATTGTCGTCAAATATCTGCTAACTTGGGAATATGATGTATTGATTCTTATGTCAACCACGCTTTATGATGTTTCAAGATCTCGCCTCGTACTATCAATTAATTCACGTTAACTATTTCTATCGCCTGTATTTAATTGGCTGAGAATTGTGTTGTAGAATGATTTTGATAAATGGTTGGAGTAAACTTGAGAAATCTAACACCTTGCTATCAGGCATCTAGTCTTATCTCAGTCATATATTTTATCAGATCTCAATCTGTGTGGGTACTTATATCTGAACAGATGTTTTTCCTTCCCTATGAAAATCTCAAATTAACATTTTTTTTAAAAATATATCCTTAGAGTCGTTTGACGTACTACATGCTTTGTATATATGGATCACATATGTTGTACGGCCGGGAGGACACCTGTGCTTCAAGAATACTCTGAGTCATTAAAACAAGGCTGATAACATGTGTCATGAAATTGTAACTGATACCCCCAGCCAACCATCCATTAAATAGTCCCCTATTAATATGTTATTTTCGAATTAAAGTCTTCACTATAAAATCAATGCCAGTCCCGTAACATCATTCAAGTATTAAATACCATTAGATGTTTGTCATTAAAATATCGGCGCTGAGTACTTAACTGGCGTGACTGTACGTAGTAGAATAAAATTTTGGTAGATTGTGAAATGCGATCTCTATTCATTTTTTTGTTAATTTTCATCTTAAATGTATGCATGGTCTGTTTATTGTATAGCATCAATTTTAGAGTAG
This sequence comes from Lutraria lutraria, assembly GCA_964023205.1. Taxonomy (NCBI): domain Eukaryota; kingdom Metazoa; phylum Mollusca; class Bivalvia; order Venerida; family Mactridae; genus Lutraria; species Lutraria lutraria. The sequence goes on along the minus strand of OZ026834.1, from coordinate 16,241,482 downwards.
ATATTTCCACGCTATCTTTACTGATAATGTTGCATTGTTATGAAACTTGACTCTTCAATGTGTAATAATATTGAGATATAATCCGTGTAATTAATGAGCAGACATGGATGATAAATCTGGGGTTTGTAAATATCTGCTATGTTTATGGACTAACAGACATAAACATTTTGTACAATCGCCTTCTTTTGAACATATACATGTAACTTGTACATTCGTATTGGAACCATCGACCCTTTGATCACGTGACGCGTAATGATAAAGATTCCAGGATAAACATGCGCTTGATCAAGTTATGCATTTAGTTGAAGCTAGTGACATTATGTTGCTTAATCAACAACAGTCATATTTATAGTTGAGGACCGTGTAACACGTAATACATGCATACAGAAATAATGAAATCAATGGTAATTGTCTTCAGCGAGTATATATCTACATTACAAAATTAGTATTGGTTGAATTTACACAAAAGCATGTCGCACCCCTTTTATAATGCATTTTTATTTGCTTATTTGAAGAAATTAGCTATAAACAAATAAATAGTAAATATAAATAAATAATGACGCAAGAATAAATCAAGTCTGCACGTTCTAAACTTTCTGGACGCATATTAGTTTTACGTACCACATTTCCGAGTTTTCAATTTGTATTAAAACGCCGAGCCTACAATGACTGTGCGTCTTTGGTCTGCCTGTGCCCAAGCGAGGCAACCACAAATGCTGTACCTGGTATGAGTCATTGCAACCATAATTGTTCTAGTTATGTACAGGATTGTGCCCAGAACAAAACGCTAATTTTATTGTTTTAAGAAGAATAAGTTATGGCATTGTTGTATTGAAGTAATTTGCAATTACATGTATGAACGAAGAGTCCGCAGTGTTACGGCTCCCAATATTTTCACGCGTAAGAAAACATGCCTGGCTAAAATTTATAGTATAAAGTGTGAACATAATGCATGTACTATACTTGTTTAATTTATTTTATTGTTTCTACTGTAAAAGATTTTCATCGGAATTGATGATAAATGATTGAAATGGTAAGTACAGAAAGAGCCTATATCCATTGTCACATCAGAAGATAGGCCTTTCTTGTACTCACCGCTACAATTGTACAAAGCCTATGAATTGCTTATAAAATAGTGTTTGACGGCATGGCTAAATCGTTTGCTGTTACTAGAATATATTACAATAACTGATCAGTTTGTTTTAAATTAGATTTTCAGTGAGCACTTCTTTCATTTCCTCTGCTTCTGTGAAAACTTCCACCTCTACAATATCTTCATCGCTTCTCTATTCGGTAGTCCGACTATCTGTATAAGGTACCAAAATAATGTTTATATTTAAACAAGGGATTGTCTGTCTATATTGACATAATATCAGATATCTTTCTACAACATTTGATATCAACATAAAAGATTGAGTTATTTGTCCTCGCACTTCAGTTGGCTTCTCTGTTATTCACGATGTACAATCGTACCTCTGTACTGAAGAGTAGCACGTGCCTGATTTAGGCGGGAAATAGATCTGCTATACATGTACTAAACAAAACACTGATTATAGTCTTCTGTAACTTATTGTAAAATACATCAAAATTCCAAACCGATGTCTGCTTTCTGTTTAATTTGATAATCTATCAACTAAGACAAAGATGTTTATATAAGAAACATCACGCTTTATAATAAATGTTATATAAAATGGGGAAGATGTTAGTCAGCGCCGCGCATTGCGCGTTCTTATATACCAAAAAAATATAGAAAATGCACCTATAATCATAGATGTCTTTCTAACATTAAATCTATGCTACTAATTACACAGAATACCGACTTGAAAGCTGGGTATCTTGATGATTTAATCTGTCTTATGATGGGAAGATAAACAGATAATCTACACCAAAGACGTATCAATTACAACAAGTGTTTATATATTCAGAAGTTAGCCGCGCTTCGGACACCAGAAGCCGTTTCGCTAATTAATAAGTTTACTCAGCGGATAATTTGATACGTCTCCGTAACTATTTACACCTTTCTGCTACTTGTTCACCTTTGGGTTCGATTCAAGTTTTCTTTGAGAAGCTCAGTTTCAAGAATTAGCCAGATAAGATATTGGACATGCATTCTTAACGAAGGTATTTGATGAAAGCATGGTTGGAATTCGTTTTAGGATATAAATTTCACTTTATTTTACAAAATTTCGATCATTAATAATTTGTGGAAGATATCAAACTGATATGGATTTTGAAAGTCTGGGTATGTATCTTTTTTTTATTTTTTATAATATCTGTGTACAACAATGCTTGAGTTTGGAAATACATGTATTAGCAATAACTTGCATTTATTGTACGAGTGCGTCACGTGTTTTTGTCTCTAGATTTCAGAGCACCAATCGTCCCACGGGGAGAACAACATACGATATTTGCATATTGTATGGAGGCTGCTTGCCGTTCTTATGTGCTGTACGCAAACCTCGTCTTTATGATTTCATATCTATCAATTCAATACACCATTTATGTTCATGTACTTTCTAATACCAGAAATGACTTCATCGAACAATTTCTAGCACATTTCCAAATGTTTATTTGTCCTAAGATATTTGAAAACGTTTATAAAAAATAATTTTACCGAAAGATATCATTACATCTCGAAATTCTATTTCAATTCTTCTATGTCGTATAACTGACAAGAATCGCAATGCAATATGGGAAATGTGACAATAAAATTCACTGTACAGTAGAAATGTTCGCTGTTTTATTCCTTGTTTTAGTGATGTAGAATTCCTAAGGTGGACATAATGATGTCGTTTGGATTTCCCAACGTAATCATGTTACAGTGAAATCTAAAACGTTTTAGTTCAATCATCCAGTTCTCTATCTGTATAAATGAGATGGTGTGAGATTTGATTGGATTGTTTTAAGTAACAAATATTGTAAATGTGTGATCTTCGTAAATTTCTCATTTTTCTAAATTATAACTTCTACTAAACTATAGAACGTCCGGTCAAATACTAGTAGAAGAATATTGTAAATGTACGAAGCGGAAGTAAATATTCATCCGAAAAAAAACTTTTTCCCATAGATTAACCAACTGTAGTTTGTGCAGTTTAGTTATTTGTACATCTTTGCGTTATTCAATTCTCAATATTGGGTTCAATAGAAACATACATAGTCTTGGGCCCTTGGCTAAGAAACAATTACATCATATCACAAAAGCATTCATAATTGAATTTCATGTAAACGAGACTACTAGAATAGAATATAAGTAAAAACAGCAACAATACGTGCATCCAACAAGCTAAATACTTATTGATATGATCAAATTATACGAGATAGATTAAATTAAGAAATAAATATATCTATAGGTTTATTATCAAGAGCCAAAATAAGTAAGGATTGTAAAACATGAACGCTTGGAGGGTCTTCACTAAACTATAAATGTTTGAATTTAAAACATACAATGTATATACATATTCATGCATTTCATTTATTTTCAATACTGGGACTATTAAGTGTCCATAATCAGTTATTTGGACCAGACTATAATAAAATGTTAACTTGACAAAATGAGGACATTATAATCAATCAGTCGATCAGTTAATATTTCTAGCACTTTTTTAACAATCGACTTAGATGATATTATGATAATAAATTGATGAAATGTATTAAGAGCTGTCCATATAATGGATTCATGCATTTCCTGACCAAGAACTCTGTTCCATATTTGTCTGATAAAATGTCTTGTCTCATAATGGCATTGCTTAAAGACAAAAACTTAAACAATGCCCGCTGAAGATCTTGTTATCGAGGCAGTGGATAAAAAACAGTCCGACCGGGACCGTAAATCACAGACATCCGGTGTTCATTAATTTTCTCCAATTGAATATCATCGGGCAACGTTGGATACAGAATTCATTCGCCCCAAAGACTTGTTTTAGCGTCGACACTACACGCTAAATTTACTATTACTTCATAGAGTACCAGAGGAAAGATTCTGTACTTTTCAGTCGCTTCTGAGCATTGTGTTAGTATCAGCTGTAACAAAACTCTGACAAATTGCCCCATATAATTCCACTCCAATTATAGCTCATACAATTCAACATCATTCAATGATTTGTCGGGGAAATCTTTTAAAATGCCTTGTTAAGCTACGTTGTACAAGCTATTAACTGTCCGTTAATCTAATATTTCAATACGTTTCCAACAGTGATTATTTTTATTCCATGGCACTTAATGGGTCCGCAGACGCGGTGCTGCTGTGTCGCGATATATGCTTATCACGTGATGTTTGGTCGTTTTGAAACGTTAGTGCTGCGTCTTTTATCTTAATATCTTGACGACTAATGATATTACGTACATTGACGTTAATTCAGATAATTCTTTCCCTGAGAAACGACTGTATCATTTTGTGTAGGCATATAACATTAACCAGGAACACGCTTGTACAAAAAACGTAAAAAATACAATGACTAGTAATATGAAAGTATTACAATTCATAATATATAATACGTACCCGCCGCCGTCCAGGTTTGTCGCATGTAGAGACATTCGTCATGAATGTGTTTATATTTTTTCCCAAATATTTCTCAAATGACCAAGCGTATCATGTGACAGAATAACAAATCTATCACATGAAATTGTCAAACTACAATCGTCATTTTCTCCTTTGATATTATACTAGAAAAACATCATTAATCATTTCGTTAAGTGTGTACTCTGTCATTTTGTTAAAAAGCTATTGAGCAATTATAGTGACGTCATCACATCGTGTGCTCTTCATTGACCGACAAGTCTACACAAGTAAAAAATAAAGCTGTCTCTAAAATTTGCTTGGGAATTCTTTAAATAAAACAACATCACAGGAAATCAAGCATTTGAAAATAAAATGAAGTACATGTACAATGAACTGTGATATTACAATACTTACACATTTTTTTATTCAATATAACCCCTGAAAAACTAGACACCTTCCGGACTAGGCCAAAAGTCCAGCTTTCTGTAAATTCCGGTTTTCTGAGAGCGTTTGATCTGAAATCTAGTCATACTTTTGAATTACTGTAAGAGTGTTTAATCAAGCAAAAATATGATATTCCGTGAGTCCGGTTTTAAGGACTGTACTGTATATAGTTATAAATGAAATCAAATATGTACATCTAGTTTAAGTTTTATTCCTAGTAAAAAACAGAAATCTTCTGTACTTTGGGTGTGGGGATTTATTTAGTGGCATTATTAGATAATTAATGTAAGCACAAAACATTCAGCCACATTTATCGTTACTTGACAATAGTGTCTATCGTCACGATGTGTTTATCTTATCTCCCTGATGGAGCAAAACTGGACTTTATTCTCTCAAAGAGAAACGAGTGGTCTTCCCGGAGAATGGATGATTTGTTTGCAGTCAAAATAGGAGCACAAATTACTCGATACATTCCTGATAATGTGAGATGGCATACCGGATCTAACATGAACAATGATCTATGGCTGCGTATCACAATGTCGAAATTTTGTCAGCCTCTCTCTCATGCTATTATGATGAATACCTCGCGTAGGAATTTGTCTGAACAAACTGTTTCTTTATTCCATCATATTTGATTACTAGTTCTCTCCAGTAGGATATTTATTACCCGTGGAGATAGAAATCTTAATAAGGGCCCCGTTTTGGGCGCTTCCAGTGTGGAACACATGATATTACACGAAGAAAAATGTTGCAAATATTGAGGGCACGTGACCGCTGCCAACAATATATCATCCGGTGACCAAACGAACGATAATATAGCTATGATGTGCAGGCTTCATAATTGCTTTTTGAGATTCTCAATTTACTTCTTAGTGATAAGCCGACTGATGTAGGAAATATATCGTTGTTTGGTCACATAGAGAGGCAAGCCTGTCTTTCACAATGATTGCTATAGTCAAGCGTTTGACATGATCGTCATTTAAATATAATCATCCGTCTGAGTTATGATTTATCTAATTATTGAAAGATCTATTTGATTTATGTTTTATACGCAAGAAACTACATATGTACTCAATATTACAGTAGAGTCAGTGAATTTTCTGTAGCTAAAGAACAGAATTTATCTGTGATAACGTAATGGATTGGTATACAAGTACAGTGCCACCTCTGCAAAGCAACACCTTTTGGGAGTGGCAAAATTATGTTGTGTTGTTGAGAGGTTGTTGCTCTAGAGACGTTAAATACAAAGTTAAATCGTGCAGTGGGAAAACATGCTATTGTTAAAGGGGTTGTTACACAAGAGAGGGTCGCTCTGGAGAGGTTGTACAATGTTCGCATATTTACAAACTTTTAATGGCACGCCCTTTATGTTGGACCCATGACGTTTTACAAATGTCAAGATGTTTCATATTTATTCGATCAATTGATTGATAAATGCAGACTTGTGAATATAAAGTTCTTATTGAACTCATGTGAGTTTAACTTTTTTCTATATATGACTTCAAAACTAAAGATTTTCACGGCGGATGTATAAAACCGGATACTTCGGTCCGCACAAACATTCATGCGGCCGAGCGAGTGACGGCCTAGTGGAGGTGAATAAAGTTCAGCATTAAAAATGATGTGGTGTGACTGTGTATAAAACCTTAACAAGTTCATTGTATTTGCATATTAAATATGAACGGCTTTTTGTAATTGTGTTGAGAGAATGAGAGAATTTGAAAAAGGAGAATTACAAAGACAATGGATAGTGTTATCTTTATTTAGTTAACTTAACAGACACAAAGTAATGATATAGTTCCTTATTCACCTTGTCTCGTATGTCGAATTAAATATATAATGTTGGTATGTCACGGAAATGCATGCGTGATAATGATAGACTATGGAAACAATAATTGTACACGTTCGCGCGTAGCACGAAAAGCTCGTGTTACATGCGACTAATAAAACTTATAATACATCCCTTATATGTTCGTTTTATATGCTATGCTTTCTATATAAGACATAAAACACCAGATTTCTAGCTAGATCTCCATTAACTGGTTTCTCCAAGACGTCCTGTGGTAAAAAGTATTCATTTACATTCTGTAATATTGATTATATCGACAAAATGTCCATGATATTACGGTACAACCTCTCAGAGCGAGCGGCCCTATCTTGAGCACCTAACTCCCTTCAACAACAGCATGATTTTTTCAACTGGAAGTAAGTACATTGTAATATATAGTTGGAATATGTATTTCCATCGTCATAAATATCTAAATGATCAGAAAGCAATGATGAAATGTATTTTTTTAGAAGTTCATTTTCCACGTCATAAATCATAATGAGTGTTCCACCCAAACCTTAACGTGCATAGCGCGTGCACGATTATCTCGTGCCCGTGTTTACTGTGATATGGAACACAAGTAGCCGGTATCAGTTTCTAAGCAAAAATGATTATCTTTATCCCTCTTGATACATCAAATAAAATAATGTTGTTTGTAATTAGAGATAACTTCTGTCATATAGAAGTGACTGCATGTGGTCTGTGGAGAGATAGGTACACAATAACTACATTATATGCATGTCTGTGTGAGACACATTTCACAGCAACTTTGAAAATATACAGACATTTTAAATAGCATAGAGTTAATATGTTAATAAAGTTTAAGTTTCCTGATAAATCATAATGTAGCATTATCATAATGGAATAATTATTTATGTTTGAATTCTTTGCCAGGAATGTGACGCCATTTAAAATATATACTATAAAAAAAATAAAATGTCGCGCTGAGAATGTGTTATATAACTCAGTGCAAAACAACATGTATCAGTTTCCAAGTTTTTGATAATATGTTTTTTACAACATTTTTTATCTAATTCTTAGTATTTACATTGAGTAGGTAATGTCATATTGACGCTAGTTGGTTAATAAATACTTATATGAACAGAACAGGACAAATTATATTGGATTTTGTACATCAGTAAATCATCTGCTTATATAATACAAATATAGATGTGTACAATCAGTTACATTGTACCTAGATGTATAATTACAAACTTTGAGAAAAAGATCAAATTCTTGTCCGTGTAGATGAACAGAGTTATTAAATGTTATTTGTCAATGAACTTTTCAATTTATAGTTTCTTTTTAAATAAGATACTTTAAAACTAAAAATTGATTATTCTCAGTATTCAATATTTCTATATAATACAAATATCATAAATTACAAATTTAGGTCACGTGGATTCTTCAACTACAAGGTTACCCGGACGACTTTAACCCAGTGTGTTTCATGCTGAACTCAATTTTTACGACAAGAAATACGATCTTAAGTCAAAGTAGTTCGTAGGAAAACGTACATAACCGTAAATTAGAGTCATGACCTCCCTTTGCGGTAAACTATTTTCAATGAATATATTTCCATGATTGTGAAGTATTTGTTATTTTGATATATTTTACGGAAATTTGAATTTAATGAATGTTTTAATAATACATGCATGTAATTAAAACTAAGATAGTTTGGGGATTATATGACAACTGTTTAGAATAATAAATCGTCTCGTATTGTTTTGAAACCATGAATATCTTGACAATATTAAATTTGTTGTTATTCTTTTCACCGGATATATGAGTTTCGGAATGCTTTTGATTTATTCGATGAAAATCCGTTTTAACCAATTTTATGCGAAGGTATCCGTTACAACATCGTGACCTTCTTCGATCTTAACTCGTCATCTAGCGTTAACCAAGTGTCAGAAAAGATCAATTTATCAAATATTTGTGTTCACCCACCAATCTTATTTATTTGATCTTTTTCACAAATTTGAACTTTTTATATGCTTTTGTCCCGAGTATTTCTTCCTACGGGATCACTTTACACTAATAACCCCTTTTGGAGTATTTCTTTAACAAAATTAAAATTAGACCAAATAAGGTGTTTAACTATATAAACTAAATTTAGTGTAAATAGTTCCCTATAGCTAGAATGGCTGAAAATGTGGTATCGGGTTACATACTTAAAATGACAGTCAATTTCAAATAGAAATAAGGCCACGAGGTTGTAGTCAGATCGCATTTATTAAACCACAAAACCGACACGGGAACCAAATAATATGAACCCACTATATAACACGCCCATAAGCAGCGACTTGATCGTGTAGGGTCCGGTAAGCTCCCTAAAAAGGGACCTGTATCCTGCTGGGAGAAATAATTCGACGATTTAGCGGTTGGCAATTAGAACTTAGGGGTCTCTTGTGCTAGACCCATACCTAATTATATCTGACTGTGACTTTTTTCGTATTACTGTGAAAAAAACTCAATGTGGTAGTTATCGGATGTTAGTTCCCGGATACAGTACAAGTGAGTGATCAATGTTTCTATATTTAACATGCTAGTAAGTTGTTCATGGTTTGAGGATAATTTTATTTCACTTGTTTATTTTTTAACATTTAATCAACTATTTCAATATGTATTTTATCATGCAGCCATTGGCCGATTAAGAAAATACATTTTCGATTCGTCGCTTTAGCAATATTTAGATGTTTGCACAATTGCACCATTATTTCGTTTTATGAAAATAAAGCTTTACTGCGGTCGGTTATTTTTTATCCGATTCCCAATGAATGCTTCTGTACATTAATTATCAAGATGCATTTTGTGTAAATGATCGCTTGCTGTTCACCAGGGGAGGTAACCTTAACGTGTCTGTTTCATTTTAGAGTAATAATTCTATCAAGAGTTGATGTTCCTAGACTTCTATAATTGCGCTGGACGTCGACTTTGGCCGACATGGGTGATAGAGCGGAGAGATGGTCTATTGCTAATTCGAATATTTAATTTACATCGAAGTTTCAGCGAACATGTTCCGCTGTACATTATTGATATAGGACTTGAAAACTATAAACATTTTACCGCAACAAATAAAATCTTGTTTTATATTCTAACACTCAAAACGATATTTAAGTATAAAATTGCTAGTTTACTGCCCTACATGTGCAGGTCTATGGGTGTTTTATGCCATGTAAGTGTTTGTAGTTAATTAGCAACATAATCAGAATTCAGCATCTACAACTCGAAGCTGTTCATATAGTGTTTGTTACCGTAGTGAACATCTTTTACTCAGGGGTCATAAATCAACACAGACCTACAGCGAAGAATTTCGAATAAAAAAATTAAAAAGACATTTTACATGGTTGAATATAGAGCGATAAATTGACAGCAAGTTAAAGTATCTTCATATAAACTCTGATGAAAAGATGTAAAACATTTGAGTGGGTTTTGCTTGCGATTGCTGGCTTACATTCGCCGAATCGTAGACGGAATTTTCATAGTGATAGACAGAAAAATATGATAGATATGTGATAAACTGAGTTGGTATTTTGAACAATCTGCCTCGATTTAATAATTCATATTGAAAGACGCATCTGTGTGGATTTTATTTACATTCGTGTTGTTACCGCACATACTGTTTGCTGCGTGTGGGAAAATCCAACTCGTCTTGATAAATGTTTTTAAATGTTACTTTCTGTCAGTCAGGGACGCTGTAAAAACTTCTTGATTGCTTAACCAAAGGAATGGTTGTTATACCGATATACGAGATGAACAGCTACGCGTATATTTTGTAAATCGACGTAATGGAAAAAGTAGCGACTCGGTGCATATATCTGGAAAAAGCGATACAATTCAAGAAGTAACTCACCGAGGAAAGCAAACTTGGATTAGAGGAAAACCGCTCTTGGAAAACTTTTCCTTGTGACAAATTGATAGGAATTTAGTTTCTGGTTTTAGACATTCGAATTTTAGTGGCATCGGTGTTTACGGACGTATATTATTTAATAGAGTTTAAACGATTGCATGCATACTTAGACTTATAGATGTGTGTGTGTGATAGACTTTGACCGTAATCATTCTAATACAATCCGGTATTTAATTCTAATTACCGTGTGGTCTTGAAATTCGTGAGTTGAAAGTTGCGAGGCATTTAATCTGTCTTTTATCATTGGATCTAAAAATACTAGATATACTGACGCTAAGGTTACTAAATATTAATTTCTTTATATTTTACATTTTAACAAACGTGTCTAAAGAAATAAACAACACAAAATGATTAAAGGAAATATTCTAATAAAACCGCCTAGTTTATTCGTAGTTAGAATTTGATATTTTCTAATAATAGTTCGACGAATTACTTGTAAACACCCAACACTTTGGTTGCGTCTAATCAGTAGTTTGACAGACGCATAACCTAAACACAGCGCCCAACCACTGACTTGGATCAAATTACCGCGAAACTGTCGAAATTAATCAAGCGCCCAGAGAACCAAGATAGTATCGTCCGCATCAAAAGGGAGTCATATCAGTTTAACATGAAATCGGTTCTTTTATTCCTCGCATGGTTCCGATATACATTGCTGTGAAAAACATCTTTGAACTCATAAATTTTACTAAATTTGTGACGAGCATTTATGTGGGAGAATATTAAATGCTTCTTGTTTATGTGTTGTGCTCGAATTCCTGGACGTTAGGTAGAATCCGACTCGCAGAACTGTTCAGTACTTAATGAATTCACTACGATTAGTTATTCAGGACAATGTGATGCTACGAGATTCACGCACGCGAGTTAATATAAGTATTGTATAACAAACTTATTGGCATATTTTTTTGTAAAAAAAGCTGTGTGTTACCGTCTTTTCAACATTCGTACTATAAATGACCGACATGATATTTGGACCGGAAAGATACCTAGCACAGTCTTATAGCGACATGTCGGACTTTTACCAAGGTGGGTAAATGATAAACTATCTTTGTCAGCTTATTGTAAAATATAACACATATATATAACATATTTGATTAAAAGAAAAAAAAACTTTTATTTTAGCATGTGGAATATACTTTCAACAAAAGACTGTGCTTCCAATTAATAATTCTAGCTCGCTAATACTCATTACTACATTAATTTTATTTTTATATCAAATAATTGCGCATAAAAATTAATCGAAGTTTCAAATTTCTATTATTCTATTATGCAACAAAAAACCAACATTTCATGTTCTGAAGATCATTTGCATTAAAGAAGTTTATACAGCATCCTTAATATGGATGTAAAACATTCCTACCAGTCTACTTTTGTACATGTTTGATGTAGTAAATAAATCGAAACTCTTTTACAATTATCATTTTTCTACATTGTGATACGCACAATATTTAGCATCTCAGATAGCAGGAAAATACAACATATATAATATAATGTGTATGATTTAAGTTTAAGCGAATATTTTACAATTTTATCAATTTTGGTACGTACTTTTTAGAGACAAAATAATTTGAAAATAAACATAGCATTTTTAACAAATCTATTAATTTACACTGTTGGAAATGATTTTTTGAGAGAAAAACTAAAACATAATATTGTTCAACAATTATGCAATTATTGTATTAGTGTGTGCCATGTGAACTGGGAAATTTATAACACATATATAGTCATACAGCCTTATATCTCAATAATTTCACATCCACATCAATTTTGGTATTTTATTTTACCTTAATAAATAATAAATTGACAGATACTTACATATGCAAAATGTGCATTCATTAATAGTAATGCGTTTTACTGAACTATGTTATCAGAAAATAAAGTTGAACGCATCAAAACCGTTTACATTAGGTTTAATGCGTTACTTTTGATTTTAAATTACTTATTATTTGTTCAATCAATTTGATGATATTTTATTATACTTTTTCCATAATTCCGAAGACCCAGAAATGTCTTACAACTAATTATTTTGTGAGCACAAAATAAATATCTTAGCTTTACATACATAATCATATGTTTTAAAAATCACATTTATTTATAATGCTCATCAGAAATGAAAAAAGACATTTTTTAAAACACATTGGTTGATACTTTTTATATCTGTATAAAACAGTGATAACAATTCTCTGTTTGTGTATTCTTGATTAATCTATATTTTTAGAGAAACATTTGAAATACTTTGAAACTATTAAATAAACATTAAAACTTTAAAAAAAGAATGCATTAAATTTCATATTATTTTCACCGGGTTTGTGTGTAACGTTTAAATATTAATTTTGTAATAATTAGTAATTAATATTTATGAAATGACTAACCATAATTACTGTCCTGCATGCTAAGTGAAAATGCATGTAAATATTTCTTATAGATCTCCTTCTGTAGAAAATTCATTTTATCTATGCATTAAATATTTTAAAATCAGTCCGCACAGTGCAATTATATATCATCACCTATTCTATGTAAATACCCAAACGGAAATGTATATAAAATGAATGTTTAATTTATGATGTATTGTATATTTACTCCACTAGACTAAAACATTGTCTGATCATATCTATTAATAGTATAATACTAGTCCATAAAGTTAATGTTTTATAGTTATAATTTCATGGGTATACTAAAGTATGTAACTTGTTTATTGGAGGTCTGTCCCTATGGGGGATACATCCTTTTTTCACAAATCTGACTTCTACCTATAAGTATACCTGACGTATTGGGAAACAGAAGAAAGTCAATCTATGATAATACTGTCACGTGGTAATTGAATATTTCTATAAACCCACCATTCCCAGTAAAATAACAACATAATCACAAATAGTTTTGTTGCTAAGATTAAAAACACCATGGCAACAACTGCAACAAATGGTCAATTACCTTCCGGCTAGGCGTAATTCCATCTGACAGCTCAAGGCGCATATTTATATATCGCAGAAATTGTTATGCAAAACTAATAATTTCATGCTAAATCGATTGATGGACAAATAATGACCGAGATAATGAGATTGTTTCTTCTTCACTAAATCAATCTATCATCTGACTGACGGCTGGAAAAACAAAGATGTTGCTAGTAGTTCCTGAAAGACCACCAAGTTTAGCTCCTGGTTGAATCTTAAACTGGTTCCCGTTTCCACTGTGGTGCAATGCAGCATGGAACGGGAACCGGTTAAAAAGAATCTACATACCTGATTATCTCCCCTACGATGACGCAATGTAACAAAATACTCGATCATTCAAATAGTATTGATATCATTGTTTCATATCAAAAGCACGCTTGAAAGAAACTTCTCTTTTAATTGTCTAATGTCTTTGTACAAAACATTACTAAACTGGTAATCTTGACATATTAATATAAACATGTCATTTCTAAGCGGGAAGCGGTCGTATTGGTGGCCAATACGAGAAATTGAGACTGTAACTTTATATTGATGCATGGTGACATATTATCAATAAAGTTCGCAAGAAACGATAACACTCCTAGTTCGATCTGTTTGAGACAGAAGAAACACTACATGACTGTACTGTATGTTCAAACTTACGTCTGAACATAATAGTGTCACTAATTACTATTCGTGATTGATTTGTTTAGTTGATACAATCGGGGTGCATGTTCAAATTTAACAACTTTGTCCATGAGACTTTCGTTTGAAATGTTTTAATCAACGTTTCAAGACTGTAATTTAATAGTAATAAAACTTGATTTAAGTAGTTAGTTTTTTCAATAGATAAATTTACACATCAGACAAACTACTTATGTATAATGTATTCTTCAAACTATTAACATCAGACATTTTCGCATCTAAAAACGCAATTAACCAACTGTGTTTTAAAGCCGGCCCACTTGAAATTAAACTCAAGCTCTGTAAAGATCAATTTTTTTAGAAAAAAATCTCAATTTCTCCTCATTTTTTTCTTTTTCAGTTTTTCGCCAGTAAATCATTGTAACGTAGCTTTATATCTTTAGATATGTTACTGCTAAAATTATGTGCAACTCGCTCCAAAATAATGTTGATGTAATTACAAAGAACGGAGTGAGTCGTATTTACTTATAGCGCGTTGCTGAAATAATGCGCATTAAAGTCTAGTATAATGGCCATTATGATACGAAACGATATTTAATCACTAATCATTATGGTAGATATTTGAACATTATAAGTTACGATATGCATGTAACAGTCATACTGAGCGATATGGACGTGTTTTATGTTCAGATTGATATACAAATAAATATACAGAATACTGCGGGGCTCCCTAGCAGCTCCTTCCATACAAGTGAATTATGGCGTTATGTCTGTGATCTATAGGCGCAATCTTACGTTATATAAATTGATATGTCTTATGTTATTGCAAGATTTCGTCGTGGAATTTTTAAACACTTTTGATTTTTTTTTTAGTTTTATATTCGATGTAGCGTGTTCATGTTTCAAAACATGATGTAACACTACATCTTAAACATAAGTCCTACAAGAGGTAATCGGGTGTAAACTTTGTTACTGCTAAATATTACATTCATTAGGTGTTACATAACATACTGTTTATATCACAACAAACAAACAAAAAACAGAGAAAAATGGACAATTATTTCATCACCTCATTTCCAGAAATAGACAGTATCATGTAGATTCAGAAATACAATATCATCAATACAATAAAATACAAGAACCATTCATAGTTGATTACTTCTATTTTATACAACTTTATTACAACACATTAGAATCACAGCATTTAGTGATAATTCAGTTTTTATGACATTTTAGTACGTGGCCGTGTCTGCTCGGTTTTATCAATTCTCTTCGTGATATCGTATTTTACCTTTCGAAAAACAAAACGCTTAACGATCAGCTGATATTGTCTCTTTCAAAATTTTAACACATAACAAATGAAAACTTGGGCTAATTGCATTAACTTTCAACATTCTTGTGTTCAAATTAAGCCAACAAATAGATAGATTGGTTCAATCGTGCAATTTATTGATATTTTACGTTAAAACTACTTTTGTTGCAACAAATACAATGTAGTATGTTACGAATCTATATGCACAAAATGTTAAGCCTGATACTAACTAAGTAGAAGTTTTCATTTACATTTTCTTGCTAAACAAAACGCATCTTTGGTCTACTGTTTATTCATAAAAAACTTATATATCTTTATTAATGTCTCTACATTATACAAAAACATACAGCAAATATCACAATATAAAATATATCATTAAAAGACTCAGTATTTAGTTACAAGAGACATAGAATCATAAATCAGTACAACAAATTAAGAGCAACATTAAGAACTTACAACATGTACAAATTATCAATTTAGTTTGAATATCTTAAGTTTCTATAGTCTATTAATTCCGGTGACATTAATTTCATGACATTTCATTGATAATGTATTATTACTGTATTGCACTCTGATATTTACTCTTTGTTACTGAGAGTTGAACACTGATGATGAAAGTATAGTATTGTGTAAAATTTAAATATGTAAAAGTGATACAATCATATAGTTACCATAACAACGCTACGTGTTTTTTTTCATTTTCGAATATTTTTTTTTAATAACTTTGTCCTTAATTAGGGTTTTAAATGTCTTCTCCTAATTATCCAAAATACCTCTCCGTTCTGAACCACGTGAAAGTCAAACTTTTTCTCAAACTATCATTAAAATATTGGATTGTTCGAAAGATATCTTTAAACATTAAATTTAAGTGGTATCCGATGATACTGCCTTTGTTTTGCGAATTGTTTAAATAAGCGGGGGAAATCGATGCTGTTTTTTAAAGTTTTATTTTTTTACTGTTGTAAATTAGTATGGTTTTGCAAAACATTGTAAGAAAATATGAATACTCTGGTTAATGATTATTAAGACATATTGAGAACGCTTGAGTCATAAACAGTATCAAGATTATAAAAATATTAGTCCTTGATGTAAAATAAACGACTTGCCTCATTACATTAGCAAATTATACATTTGTTTGTTAAGTAACTAGTGGAAGATCCTAGTATATCATTATCCATCATCTTAAATAGAAGTATGTGATAATTACGCATCACTTACTTACTTAATCTACTGTTACATAATCCTGTGCCAATATAATATGTACATGATTATATCAAAATAAAGAAAATGGGAGAATTCGATGACACGGCTATCTTGATGTATTCCGGCTTTACTTGGTGTCAGGGTTAGCGCCGTATATTCGAAGTGTTGCCCTCGGCACGCGTCTGCACGGTAAATGTCGGGATAAAATAGCGCATCCTTTTGGTCATTTTAAACAAATATTTATTTAACCCCGCGGTGCACAATACACAGTGATTATTTCGTTGTCTGAGCATGTATTCTCATTATATTGTATTCTGTCTCCATTTAATTAACTCAATTAGCGACAATTGGATGGATTGTGATATATGATACTTCGTACGGAATAATTGAACGAGGTATCAAGTTTCACCGATTTTAATTTAATACTTGGAATGACAATATTTGATGTAAATCTATTCTGACAATGTACTGTA
The DNA here is from genome assembly GCA_964023205.1 of Lutraria lutraria. NCBI lineage: Eukaryota > Metazoa > Mollusca > Bivalvia > Venerida > Mactridae > Lutraria > Lutraria lutraria. The sequence continues at coordinate 16,224,236 of OZ026834.1, read as the reverse complement.
TTACTTTTCATAACAATGAGTTCATTTCTTTTTCGCTATTTTCTGCATTTAACAACTTTAAGACACATTTGTATAATTTGCGCTCGAAGCATGAAGGTAGAAAATATGTTTGGTACATTTGATTTCTTTGTAGATTTTTGTGTGGATTTTTTTTAAAATAGGGATATGATGATATCATATTAATTTTTCTTTGTCGTTCACATAATAATTTACAATTTTTCTTAGATGGGAATAAAGATTTATATAACCGGTCTGTTCGATTATGTATGGTATTGATAACAGAAAAAAAACATTTATCGCGTAATTAAGCCATTTGATCTGGATGTTAGTTGGTTAGTTTATTTGCAGTCTGACAGTGTCCAAATCAACATCGGTGGACGCTGACAGGTGTCATGTCCGCCCCCTGTAGCTAGGTGCTTGATTACGATACACCACGTGGTCAGTGCGGAGCTTGGGAAGCCGAGTAAAAATATTGTATTATAATCTTTTCAACAAGTTTTACTGTTAATTTTAGGCTATGTACACAGAATATCCATGTTCTAGATTATTTGGAGAAAAGTAAAGGATGGACAAATATTTTCACTGTAAACATGCCATGTGTTCGCACCTCAAATGAACTTCCGTTCTTGACTGACGCTTATTTACATTCACAACCCGATTAATGCACCAATCACACACTTCTAATTGAACCAATCTGGTGTCACTTAAAACAAAATATAACATTTTGGTGAAATTTAAGATTTTCGTTTTAATAAGAGTAAAAAAATCTAAACAGATGCTGAATTATGAGGGTTTATTTTTAACAAACCTATTCAACAATGTGACTATAAACTGATTGTATTTAATTGGTTTATCTCGTTTGAAATAATAAACTCATAGAATATAAGAATTATTGCCGACAATATTTATAACAAGTCTTGGAATAAAACCTAACTGTGCCGTGAAAGAGGGTGCCAGTTAATTTTTGCTATAATCTGTTTACACTGTCTAAATATTGACATATCACTTCAATTGTAATGCGATGAAACGTTATATTCCTTCCGATTTTAGACATTCAAACAAATTGTCTGTTTGTCGAGGCAATTATGTATACCAGAAGGAAACGTTAAACTTATTCATAAACATGTTTGCTAGCTGTGTTTTTCCGTAACAGACAATGTTTACTTTGGAATATTAGCTCAATATTTAACCAGCTTAAAATCTTCTACAACGGTCGGTTCAACAAGCCAGCATCAGTCCTACACACATTGGATAAATTTGAACAAAAACTTTAGCTTTTATTAGGTATCACGGCCATGTAGTACGGTCAATGTAAACACAGGGAACTCTTAGGACTGAATTTGCGTTCCCGTCGCGTATTATAAGATCACAATTGTTGTATTTTATTACAGAGTTTGAATAAATCCATTGAAAGGCATACACCGGTTTTATGGGTCCTTTGCAGTACATTTTACACTGCTTTAAAATCTAATAAAACTCAAGCAAGGTTAATTTAAGCTACAGTTGCCTTTTTGTGTTTCTTTAAACAGCGAAGTTTGAGTCAAAATATTAAAATTAGCCTGGCGTTTAGTAATTGGATACGCGCCTAGCATTCAATCGATCTCTCGCTATCTCCGCCTCTCGACGTATCATGTTGCAGTGATTGACGTAGTTACTATGGTGACTAATTTTCTTTGGCGTTGAATGAATAACGATAATAGCACGAGGTCGCTTGAATCCACCAATGAATGAAGCGTAATCAACTGTATACTAGATAGCGGTGTGGTTAGAACAAAATACGCGGATATTCTGCTCATAGGTACATACGATCTCAAAGTATTGTGTTACTTTATATTTACAGTGCATTTTCGACCGGGAAACGGGCCACCTCTGGGACCGTTCAGTGAAATACCCCCGATGTTACACGAACAGCCGCCGACGACGACTGTCGGGAGTCCGAACCCGGCTATGTTACCGTCCTTCGGATTCACACAAGAACAAGTGGCATGTGTATGTGAGGTCCTACAACAGGGTGGAAATATTGACCGTTTAGCAAGATTCCTGTGGTCGCTTCCGGCGTGTGAACATCTACATAAAAATGAAAGTGTGTTGAAAGCGAAAGCTGTTGTAGCATTTCATCGTGGAAACTTTAAGGAATTGTATAAGATTCTGGAAAGTAATAATTTCTCTCCACACAGCCACCCGAAACTACAGGCTCTGTGGCTGAAAGCTCATTATATAGAGGCTGAAAAATTACGTGGACGGCCTTTGGGTGCCGTCGGAAAATATCGTGTTCGCCGAAAGTTTCCTTTACCAAGAACTATTTGGGATGGAGAAGAAACGAGTTACTGTTTCAAGGAAAAATCACGGACAGTATTACGTGAATGGTATGCGCATAATCCATACCCTTCCCCAAGAGAAAAACGTGAATTATCCGAAGGCACTGGACTAACCACCACACAAGTCAGTAACTGGTTCAAGAATCGACGACAGAGAGACCGAGCGGCTGAGGCCAAGGACAGGTTTGTACTAAAAGTTTTGTTTTCGTGAATTGGTAAACTCTCCGGGGTTCTCTGAGAATTCCACGGAGTGTAAACAAAACATACAGCCGCCATCTTTGATTTAGTGTGTACATGCATCAGGTAGAAGATTTCAACTTCCTTAGGGTGTTAAATCTTTTGAAATTCTTTTTAATGCAGTAAATACTTGAAATGTATTACCGGGATTGACTAGTTATGTCAACATTGTACCCGGTGCACGTATTGTGTCATTCTGTTGGTATACAATACTTAGTTGAAATCTTCTACAACAAACCGAGGTCAGGTATTTTTGGAAATTATGCGCGTGGCACTCAGGATACGTTCGTTTCTCTTAGAGTTCAATTCAAACACACTCGTTTAAATGTTACTAAAGGTGAGGTGAGGTCTGACATAAGTAACAGAAGGTTTCTAACAATGGCAATGTTTACATTTTGTAACAATGTAAACAGATTGTACATTTACACGATAGTAAGGAATCGACTGCCAAAAACTTATTGTTAGACAATACCAATATGGCGGTGATGTTTATATATACACCGACACACTCAGAGTCATGCTTGTACATACATGATGGACTAATTATTTTGATATTTGATACCTACAATCAATCAATTAGTAATCGCTTAAACTATTGAATAGTAATTCTAAACATGTGTGGATTGGTTCAGAATAGTTTCCTTATTTCGATATAAACGTATTTATTTATAGAAGTAAGATACATAAGAACTAGATTGTATTTATTTACAATAATGACTTTTATATTTCCGAATTATAAATATAATGTTTTAAGCTCCCATTTTCTAAATAAGTAATAAAAATGAAACAGATGAGAATGATTGAGAAGAGAATTATTTTCATGTGAGAAGTACTCATAAACTCATTACTATATTTTACTACTTTATAGTTTGGGTTAATGTAGAATAAATAGGATTTCAAAATATGATTAGTTTTTTACATGAGTTTATTACAAAGATTATCAGATCTTAAAATACATCCATGTGTAGGTTTTAAACACAACATGTCATTTTTAGTATGTTTTTTTTTCAGTTAATGTTGATTTATTGAATAAATATTTTTGAAAAAAAAATTAACAATTTTTTGTTTGCGTACAACTTTATTATAACAATCGTTAATATATATATTGAATAACTAATAACATTGTCATACATAAAAGGCGATGAATTATTTCAAATAAAAATAATAAAAAAGATATTTAATAAATATTCCTTACAGTAGGATAATCATACGTTCATGTTTTTTTGTAATATGTTGTAATAAATATACAGTGCTATGATATTATATAGTTCAAAAGTACTGGTCTTTCCATCTTTTTCATAGTCAAACCACTATTTCTGACTTGGACTTCATAATTACAAATCATTCTCTTTCAACAATAGCGGCTGTAAAATGTTGACGTCTGGGTATTTTATCTCCCTGCATTCTGTCTGATAAGCATTGTTTATGTAAATATTATCATACGTCACGTGACGTTTTTCACACAATAACAACAACAACTGCTTCTACTTCATCTACGACTACAACAATAACAACAACATTGACATAAACATCAAAAACTAAAAAGGACAAATTAAAGTCTAAAGTATTTAATTAAGTAATGATAATTATTTTTGTCTTTTTGAAGGAGCTTTGGCATATCCTCTCAAAACCTCCGAACTCTTATCCACAACGCGTCTAAAGAATGCTCGACCAGAAATCACGTGACTTACGATCTGAATCTTAAATTATCCATCATGACTGAGGAAGATACTGGTACCCAATAATAACTAAGCAAGACTCGAACATTATGAATGGATAATATTTCATCGCCAGAATTAAACACCACGTATTTGGAGGAAATTAATGCTGGAAAATCTAAATTGATTTGTCTTAATTTGCAAATAACAGCCTTTCTGTTATAATGAGCGCTAAGACAATTACCTCGTTTAATACAATGACCCCTAATGCTGACTAAATAAATGGGTTTAATTATTCCCCTGAGTAAGAGATTTTGTGACCGACCGACTGACTGATCAATGTGACCATACTTCTGCAGCACGTTTGGATTATACTTTGTGTGCGTTGTCTGTTTGGCAATTTTGTTGAAAAAGATTTTGTTGCCCAAAACAGCGTATAATCACACACAATAAGTCTGTTTTCAGTCAAGTCGATTTCAAGTGTCCTACTCAAGGCTGACAAATCTATTCAAAGTGGTTGGACCGCAGTTTTCTATGGCTTTCTGTAATTTTCACGACCGTTTCATCTTCAACTCGATTGTTAAATTGTCATTAAAGCAAACGTGCTATTCCAATATTTGAAAACGATGAACTCTACAAAATAAATGAACATAATCGAAAATACACAGAGTGTGGATTTAATGAGAACAAGCAGGTTTTATATCAGAGTTAGGCTAACCTCGCCCTCACTGAACATCTAGCCATGAATCTAATTAACACGTGAACAATGAAATATACTGAGTAAAGCGTTTTATTTAAACACATTTTGAAATGTAGAATTTCAATTTGTTGAAATACTGATAAAAATTTAATTCCATTTATAAATACTGATAAAAATTTAATTCCATTTATAAATACTGATAAAAAGTTAATTCCATTTATGATTTTATTTCGTTCTTGAGTACAAAAAGAGGATGCTGAATTATATGTTGTTTAGCATTAAATATTGAATATTATGCCAATATATTACATGTATACATAATTATTATTCTGAAATATTTAAGTCACGAATTAGCTGATTACTGTTCGATCAATTCTTCTTTAAGTATATCGTTTGCTGTTTTTTCTTATGTGATTAATTAAGAACAAAAATATCTGATAGTTATGAACCAATGCTGGTATTGAAGACTTGTAATATAATTATTGTCGTGTACTAGTATTTGACGTTTCATATCAACATAAATGTTAATGAACTTCACATATTAGATAAAAAAAACACTCGGAACTGGGCTCATTTTCGAGCCCACAAATGTATTACATTGGCTTGTCATCAAGTGTCAAAACAGGAAGGTTCTAAAAGTTGATGTGTTGCAGACCACGGAATCCTCGTCCCTGGATCCTGTATATAAATAAGACAAGAGAGCTAACATGTGTAAATGATACAACCAAAATAAACGCAGAAATATATACTGGCTTGTCGAAACTATGAACTCATTGCAAAATGATACGAAGATATCACAACATGTGAATGCATTTTTAGGGTGCTGACATGGTTTAGTTGTGGGTGAAGACTCGGGTTCAAGGGTGTAGTACTTCAGATCATTCTCCTAGCTTAAATCTCATTTTATTTTCATTTCCACCAACGGACAGATTTGACACACTGCTCAACTTTTATGACCGGTCATTATGTTGTATTCAGAATAGTTTGTGACTGAGGCCTATTTTTTTACTTTGTTTGATACATTACAGATGAAGCGTGTTATATTACTTTACTCTATCGTAAAATCCAGTTATTCTAAAATATTATAATATTTTAAATTCGTATTGTTTAGGCCTTTGGTTGTTTTAAATATTGTAATCCTGTCATGCATGTATTTATAAAACACCAAAACATGTAGGTGACCGATTATAAACTGAGTTGAGTAGTATATGTGTTAGTAAATAGTTTGATTATAATTTGTAAAATTATACTGTTTCATCAGTTATATAATTGTATAAACATTAGCTGAAAAATAATAAACACAAAATTTGAGGTTTAATGATAGGAAGATATTCGTGATACATCCAGCTGACGAACATGCGCAATATTGAAACGAAATAGACTCACTTATTGTTCATTGTAACATGGAAGTTATTTAATGAAATTTACAAATCTACATTAATACTTCAAAATATCAAATCATTGATGGTCATTAAAATACCATAACATGAAGCAACTTTAGTAAAAAAGAAATCTATTCAAATTGAGACATTTATACAATTTGACGAATTTATTCTTCAGATGTTAGTTCATTTTTGCATATTTCTCTTAATTAAGTATAAAAACTATGTAAACATTTTGATAGCCTGTTAGTTCAACAAATTAAATCGTTTCATTCGTGACACGGCATTTTATACAGAGTCACGTGCAACACGAATAGAACCGACCAAGAAACAAAGACGGTCTTTGTTTAATTTTATCTGATTATGTTCAAATTTGTATCAAAATAGACCGAAATATGTCTGATTTACAACACATGTGTTGTATTAATGGACACAATATACGTAATGATTGCAAAATATGTACAAAAAAACCTTTGTAAGAAAATTTGTTGAATTATTATCATTCTCATACCGAAGAAACGAATCAATTCAAATGTGTCTAAACATTATTACACGAAGGAAATTATATGATATCAAAAATACATTCATTCCTAATTTGTTTGAATAAATACCGTTTTAGTTGCAACTATCACAATGAACGTGTTTATATATAGTCTAAAAATGATCTATTTCTATGAATTCTCCCGTTTTTTTGTTCCTTCTTTGACACACACCTGAGTCAGTTAACGTTTTAGCACACCTGACTCAAGTATAATCATTATACGTATGTCAATGGTTAATTTACCGTTATAACGTAATAGTAAATAAACTTTCCATACAGACATAAACAATTACATGTAAATAAAAGTTCATTTAATCAATGACCCGTACACTGACGGTGGTGTATAACGTAAGTGATTTTTTTTCAATATATAAATAGCATTTTGACAGGTATTTTGGATTCAATGTAAAGAAATAAATTGTAAAATCAAATAATTCCTACCTTGATAGTATCTACCCACTGACAATTCTCTGTGTATGATAAGCCCAAACAAACCTTTATTTAAGGATGGCCTGATCTACGTCTGTATGTCAGAACACTTTAAACTTATCGCAACTGATAAAATTTCTTCAACAAATCTATTTTTCATATTTCACGGCTCAGCTATTGTGTATGTGATATTATTGCGCACATTTTTCCAAGTATTTTGATATAGCCAGTATACCGTGTACCATTGTGTGCAGAAACTCGCCATTATTTTGATTCGTGATAAATATTGCATTAAAATGAAATTAATTTCAAGATAGCAAACATTGAGTCGGGCTTTAATTTACAACTTCGCTGTTTAAGAGTTCATTTAATGGAAATATAAAATGCAGTAATTTTAATTCGTTCTGGTAAACGAAATTTTATAACGTTATTCTTACTTGGGTGCCCTTTAAAACTTAATTTATTTGAGTAAAGTCGATTCATCTGTTTGCTGCACAAAGCTGTAACAGTTAGTTTATCATAATGGAAAGTTTTAACGTTTGTTACAAATATTTCCGTAATGCATTTTAATTAGTTTTAGACATCGAGTTGTCAAATCATTTTTTTTCTACCATTTATATTTTTCATCAAATCTTGTGCATTAAATATCCATTTTTGCGACATATAGCTCACATTTTACTCCAAATCATTTCATTGTATAATATTGAATTTCACACCTACCTATTGATTGCTTTACTAGCTAGTATTATGTCATACAAAGTTACATGTGTTTTGTTCTACGTAGATATATTATATATTCATAACAAGTCTTTGTAAATCACTTGTTTCTCCGTATTTGTTATTCGGATTTTAACTGACGGGACTCAAAATATAAAACCGTACAAACAAACGGGATAAAATTTAACCCCAAAGTGCAAACATCTTTATAAAATACATACTATAGTATATTGTATGGCCAAAAATAGTTCGCGCGGACTGCTTGCCATTATCAAAGATGATAAATATAACGAACTTATTTCTATTTTTAGAGAGGGGATGGACAAGGGTCATCATGGAGGATTGAACCTAAGCTCACCGATGTCCAGTGAAAAGAGTAATGACAGCAATGATGGAATGAACGGGGAAATAAAACAAGAACCAGACTTACAACAAACGCAATCGGTTTATACTGACCTTCAAAAAGCACTTCCGGGTGGGACACTAATGCCGGGCATTGATATGCAAACTAGCAATAATACCCATAGTTCACACGGTCAACATCCGGTTGTTTCAATGAATAATGGTTCACACCACGGACATGATATGGGACAAATTTTATCAGAGTATCAAACATTATGAAAGTATAGGAGGAAGTGACGTCATAGTGACGTCATAGTGAGTTAACTTTAACTAACAGACAAAACCTCCTGAAGATTTTATACCAAAGATGTAATGGCTTATCGCTATTTGTGATGTGATGGATGGATTATGATTGGATATAAAATGACTGCGCTGTGACGTGTAAGGATATACGTTCCCATGACACTAGGTTCTACCAATGTGTGCCATATTGGTGACGTGTTTGATGACGTCATCAGTTCACCCACTTGATGACATTTTTAGCTTCTTGGACAATCAGATTTTAGCGTTGCCATGACCATATCTATTTATTAATCGAGCGTTAAATCTGGACATTCTCTATGTCCTGTTCTGTCAGTTCATCGCTCGATGTTATGTGTCCCTATTTTTCTCATTTGTGAAGAATTCCGGAGAATATCTTTCTGTGCCATATCCATTAGACCTGACTGTAAAATACATTACTGAATGAGTGTGGCATGAGAAACCTTCCCGTTCATGTGAATGCTGCATTCTTTCCTACAGTTGTAAAGACAATATGCTTTTGTCATTCATAGAGTAATCTTGGACAGGTTTATCAAGCATAAAGTGAAAGGGGTTACGAATTTCATTATTCTTACAATAACGCTATGGAATATTGCGTAAGTTTTTGAGCCTTTAAGACTGTATGCAATATATTTTACAATGCATGTCAATCTATGTAGATGTTTATTTTATGCAAGCTATATGATAGAAAACGCTTCCCGACAATCGCCTGTCAGTTGCGCAAGCTTTTTACTTAATAAGGAAATAAGGTACTTGTTCACTCTTCATTATTTGAGATATTTCGATAATTCATTACTCATTTATCTCTGGTAAATTACATTTCTGAATTCTAGTACCATGCTTAAATTAATTCACAGTAATTCGAAAATTGTGATTTTGTAATTAAATGTGAGATTTTAGATATATGCGCTCGGAAAACCTTTTTTGAAGTATTGATATTTGTCGCTTGCTATGAACGTTCTATGGTTAAAAGCCACACAGTCTGCTAGATCTATTTATCCCGATGGAAAATGGCTGTCAGATAGTTAAATACTTTGAAATTGAAAGCAGACTTTCGGAAATTACTTTGTAATTCAAGAAAGATAAATGCCCCGAATCAGTGTCTCAGACAGAAGGTAGAAAATTACTTATCACGAAGCCACACACACCCTGTACGTCTAACAGCCATTCTGTATCGAGGAGAAATTCGTGGATTGTTGTTCTTGAACACTGTATCTGAGTGATAGGTTTTATACGAACAATTTTAAACATTTTTTAGCTGACATGTTTCACACAAATCGCTGCATGGTCGTTGATTTACATTTTTACACGATACCGCCTGATTTTCTGGACATGTTTATAGATTCTGATTTTTGTAAAAACTGTTTAGCTAATCAGTAAATATAAATATTGATCCACGAATCAAATTATATAAGCATATATGAGTGCTAGAAAATGTAGTATATTTTAATTCAATGTTTTTTCACCTATTTTACTGTTATCAATTTGAGATCATTTAATTATAAAAATTCACCCGAATTTGTTGGTTATTGGGACTACGCAGTACGTCTAGATATTGTGAGTGTTTGCTTATAGTAGAGATGCTGGTAATATGATTAATCATTCACCCAAAATCTTTAGTGTCGGGATAATAGCTCTTACGTAGATATTATTCTAAATTATGACAATTTTTTAAAAACGAATAAAATTTGTTATGTTTTTGAGTATTTCTGTTTTTTACTCTTTGATTTATGATAACACGCTATTGTGGACCGGGAAGAGCCCTAAAACCCACAAAGCAGGTCAGTGTGTTTATATGTAACAGTTACTTTAGTTTATTGCAGACATTGGATCAAGATAAGTCAGCAGAAATTGATCGAATGTACAATTGTACCTATATTGATACCAGCGACAATTCACTGGCGACACTTGATACCCAACCAGTTAGTGTAACTGTAACAAAAATAAAATAACGTTAAAATGTCTGTCGCGATCAGAGAAGTGAATATTTCAAAGCTTTTATCTTAGAATTGCATATCAGAAAACACTGAATGATTGTTGTCTCCAATTAAACAACCTCTAACCAGTATGTTTAGACGAAATCTTCGCTATCCGAAAACCAGGATTATCGTACTGCAAGTTGGAAGGTTTTAACGAAATAAGAAAATCTTAAATTCATTCTTACAATCTCTTTTCCCATATCCTAACAAAGGTTGGGAATATACTGTGAACACGTGTACGATAAACTTTCTATGGAAGGAATCAGAAATGCCAGATTAAGCATGATAATGTTAAAAACAAGTTGGATATTCCTTGATGGACTTCCTTCAATGTTCCATTATCAGATAAAGTATCACAGCTTCTGTGTGAGACCCTTTGATGAGTATAATGTTTATAGATGCTGATAGATCATTGTTTCAAATTCAACAAAATAACAGAACAACTCTTTGTATAGATTGTAGATATATCAGGGTAGAAACTCTACACAATTCAGTTAAAGTAATGTATTGAGGTTAATTGATACCTCGGGAAATTTTCAATTATTTATCATCATACGGTCCAACCTTGGTTAGCGGCCACCTCCGAATAAAGGCCACCCTGTGAGTAAAAGACACACTTTGAAGAAAGAATCGTCATTGGTTATTTTAACAAATGACCTCAGAATAAAGGTCACCTGTCAATATTAAAGGGCCACGTTTTGTCTTTTCCAAAGGTTTGTTTACATGTTTGACCGTCTGTACGTCGCTCAAATCTTAACTATACTAGAATTTCATTAGTACTGTTAAGTCATAACAAAAAAAATATCAATCCAATAACCGATCTAAGGGATCCTTGTTTTAAATCAAGGACAGGCCACAACATTGTCCAGAAGTAAAATCCTCGTCTTTCGTATTACCCACCAGCACACATTCTTACCGTGCTTGTACTGTTAGATGTACATTTTAAACACAAACAACTTCCCAGAAGATCCGAGATAAGAGTTACGTATGTTAAACGTTAAAATGACATTTACGTTACATTCAAGCAGTTACTAGGTTACAAAAGTTAATTTTATTAATCATACAAAATAGATTTCTCACACCCGTATCTGTCTTTAAAACGTTTTGCTTATACATGTACAGAGAATTCTGGATGTCAGTTACATCTTCATTGGCTCCCGTGATTTTGATATGGACATCAGACTTTCTGCAAAAGGTCACGTAAATAAAAATGACAACATTGCCCAAAAAACACCATCTCAAAGTATACTTACTTTAAATTCAATTGTTCAGAATTGTTCTCACAATTTATAGTGATGGTCTTATAGTGCATGTAATTTGATTAAACAAATGTTCACGAATATTATAAATGGTCAATATATGTAAATATTTTGCATTACTTCTAATTGGTTCTGATAACGTCTTTGATAACAACCACGTTTTCTGATAATATTTGATTAGACAGATATGTCATTATACAACAAGGAAACACACACAGACATCTTCCAGGAAGATAAAAGAAAGAAAAAACTATCAATGAGCAAAGAATTAACAACTAACCAAGATGCGGTATTTTCTTCTGTCACATCAGATTTATTGTCATTAATTTAATACAGATTGAATTTTTTTATGAGCAAGAATCTGAATTTGGTTTTGAATTCCCGATAATTAAATGTTAAACTATTGAATCTTCCAACCCCATAGTGATGTATTTTGAAACAATTCATGTTGGCTACAAAACCTCGGCCATATGACCGGACGAGCTATCCACCATGAACTTTATATATTTGGAATGCTGAGACGACATTATTGACGCTGCATGAACATATAATTTGAGATTCCAATATGGAGGAGAAAGACGTTGCTAAGCTGACGATAATTAAAATAATATCAATGAACATGGTTTGTTGCAACCAGAACTTAAGTAGACATCATCTAACAAACGAGTTCTGACAAATATTGCTATAGGAGATTATAAGAATCCTGTCAGCCAAACTAATCATGTAACCAAGCGATAGTTCTGTTATATACATTGAGTAATATTAATCTATATCGAAGAATGGTGTTTACAAAGATATTTAAAACACATTTCGATAAAAGTGGTAAATCACTCCCACACTGGAAAAAATCAGAAGGTCTCTCATGCTGTCGACATCAAACGAGTTGCAAGGCAAGTTATTCTGTAGACGAGATATTTCATACACGTGTAGATTATATTTCTTAGCAACAGCTGTCTGTATGATCAAGTTACTCCCGGTGTTTGTACTACACGTGAAAATTTCCCGGGAAAACACACGATATCCTTTACCTCTCTAAGAGCACGAGAGAACAATGTAAACATTATAATCAGACAGAGAAAACTATTCTCTTTATTTTTTTTTATCTCGAAATGGTTTTCTAAAAATGACATCGTTGTCAGTAGGTTTAGCGACCCTCGGGACGAAGAAATAAGAGAAGATGAATTTTACAGTACCATCTGCTACAACAATCGAGTTCCATATGACGTAGTGAATTCTGAGATATCAAATATCCCTAAATACTCCCGATTTAGTCTATGAAATCACATGGTTGTACTTGTGACGTAATTTGTTCTGTAATATCACGAGATCATATGACGTATATTATTTTTGTTCCTATGACGTCATGAGTTCTATGAGATCACGGGTTCCGATGACGTCATGAGTGCTATGATATCACAGGTTCCAATGGCGTCATGAGTTCCATGATATCACGGGTTAAATGGCGTATTGAGTTTAAAAAAAGCTATGATATTCAGGTGTATTTCTCACAATTACATATGCCGTAAAGTGTCTATACGTAACGGTTAACAAGACTTGTTTAGGCAAAAATAAAGTCAAATTCTGTAATATTATTCAAAGTAGATACATGAATTATCTTTTTATATATTTTTATTTCTTCTTCAAGTAGATGATCTTAGCTGTTTGGGAGTACGATTGATTTCCCCGTTTATATATACGTCATTCATTATTGTAATTATATTGCGGTTTAATTTTATGATAAACACAATTAAATTACCCATTCAACGGTTTATTCAAAGTGCACCCACCTTAAACAAATAAGCAATTATGTAGATATTTGGAACCTGATAATAAGGAAATGACTTTCATCCAATGAAACATGAGTCACATGACCTCTCTACAAAATACTCGAGTTAATCTATACTCAATAAGAACGTTATACTATATTCTAGGCTGTGACCATTTATAGACAAATTATTTAAATATTTGTTTACAAAACATTGGTAGATATTACAATGGCGATATTAACATCTGGTTATATATACACAAGAACAGAAACGTATTTGTAATCATCCGCACGACCTGATTGTCTTTCAGGTGTTAAATTGTTACATAACATTGTTAACTAAAGACACATGAATTGTAATACAATATTTACAATAAGATAATTGTACGAAATACGAAATATAAGCCAAGCAGTGCAAAACACGCATAAGAAAATGGGACATCGCACTAACTTTGCGACAAACTGATTTAAAAATCATACTCATACAACAAATTACATGTGGACCAACAACAAATATGTTATACAACAAATTACATGTGAACCAACAACAAACATTTTATACAACATTTACATGTGGACCCACAACAAACATCTCAAACAACAAATTACATGTGGACCAACAACAAAATTTATACATCAAATTACATGCAGACCATCAACAAACATTTATACATCAAATTACATGCAGACCATCAACAAACATTTATACAACCAATTACATGTGGACCAACAACAATCATCTCATACAACAAATTGCATGAGGACCAACAACAAACATCTTATTCAACAAATTACTTCTGGACCAATAACAAACATCTTATACAACAAATTACATGTGGACCAACAACAAACATCTCATACAACAAAGTACATGTGGACCAACAACAAACATTTGTACAACAAATTACATGTGGACCAACAACAAACATTTATACATCAAATTACATGCAGACCATCAACAAACATTTATACATCAAATTACATGCAGACCATCAACAAACATTTATACAACCAATTACATGTGGACCAACAACAAACATCTCATACAACAAATTGCATGAGGACCAACAACAAACATCTTATTCAACAAATTACTTCTGGACCAATAACAAACATCTTATACAACAAATTACATGTGGACCAACAACAAACATCTCATACAACAAATTACATGTGGACAATCAACAAACATTTATACATCAAATTACATGCGGACCAACAACAAACATCTCAAACATCAAATTACATGTGGACCAATAACAAACATCTTATACATCAAATTACATGTGGACCAACAATAAACATTCATACATCAAATTACATGTGGACCAACAACAAACATTCATACATCAAATTACATGCAGACCATCAACAAACATTTATACAACCAATTACATGTGGACCAACAAGAAACAGCTCATACAACAAATTGCATGAGGACCAACAACAAACATCTTATTCAACAAATTACTTGTGGACCAACAACAAACATCTTATACAACAAATTGCATGAGGACAAACAACAAACATCTTTTTCAACAAATTACTTGTGGACCAACAACAAACATCTTATACAACAAATTACATGTGGACCAACAACAAACATCTCATACAACAAATTACATGTGGACCAACAACAAACATCTCATACAACAAAGTACATGTGGACCAACAACAAACATTTATACAACCAATTGCATGTGCACCAACAACAAACATCTTATACAACAAATTACATGTGCACCAACAACAAACATCTTATACAACAAAGTACATGTGGACCAACAACAAACATCTTATACAACAAATTACAACATGTTATACAACAAGTTACATGTGGACCGATAAGAAATATCCGACATAAATTGAAATCTCTACAATGTACAAGTTTTACGCTTATCACAATCAGTTCCAGAACACGGGCTGGCTATACTATAGTATTAGTAAAATAATGTACATTGTATATAATTGATTGTTGAGACTTTTTTTAAATAACTGAAGCAAAGCAGACATACCAGAAATGGTAGCTTAAAATAAAGTAGACGGCCATAAATACTTAACATCTCTAATCTGGAGCGAACTTATCAGCATCAAGTGTACCAGCAGTAAGTTAATTGTAAGTAAACATGATTCTGCATGGCCATGTATCAACTTAATCATCAGTCTACATTGACTATTGATTCCTGTCACAAAATCTTATTGGTTCCAAACAACAATTAAGCACACATCTAGCTTTCACTCCTACATATTCTTATAATACATATCGCATGACTTCCAATCGTTCCATTACGTAATGTATTTTGTCTCCCAAGTTAGCAATCACTATATAGTAACTTCCCGTGAACAATATGCAAGTGACCTCCATATTGGATATTTACTGCGGGCTTAGAACAGACGACATTTTGATGCGAACGGTCACGAAACATCTTCTATTTCGTGCGTGAATATAAAAGCTGCGAAGAGACGCTGCATTACGTAATTATTTCATTTAATGTAATCAGATATCTAAAAATATTTATGTTTTCCGTCATGTAAAATGAGACAAATAACATGCAGTGTCGAAATTATGTAACTACGTTATATTTAATCTTTTTCACGATTTTGAACACGACGCTATGATCAAAGTAAACCTGTACAACAAAATTAAACAAACATTACTGACTGTTGAAATAATACAAAGAAAACACGAGCACTACTGGTTCAAGGGTAATTACAAGGATCGCTGTGCGCAAGTGGGTTTAATTTTTCATCATTTTTGCGCAGCAATCGAGGCACACCTGCGGTTTGGGAGAAATGTAAAATTTGATACAGGAAAATAAAATCAATTTATTATCCACTCATATATTAATTATTATTATAATGTCTACCTTAAGTTACAATAGATATGTAATAGTATATGTAATTGACTCATGCTCATGGTATAAGATCTACAAACAATAAACCAATATCGAGACAGATTTATTGATGGATTTCATTTCAAGAAATTCTCAAGTAAAACGAAGCTGCAAACGTTTGAATTTATTCCATTTACATACTGTGGCAGACATTGACTATCTCAGACAAGATTGACACATATGTTCATATGTTAACAAATAAAATGTTCGCGCGGTAGGCCGTTACGTTGATATACAGAGATACATATCAAGATATTAATTTTGTCAACTATACATAACATGTCACCTATAGCTAGTCAACGACATCAAAATGTTATAATCTCCAAAACAGATCATCTGTACGTTATATAGAGCTCAGCGTCATTGTACATATCTTATAAATAAATGCTAAATACCCAAATACACACCAAATCGAGAATTTCTTGTATCAAAGACATCACTGTTAACAATATTCGAAGATGTTGCGAGCAAAAATGGCTTATAAGTAGGAGAGCCCTATTCAAAGGACTTTCATATTTCTGCAGGCCATTCAAAGGTGGAACCCCAGAGCGAGACAGTGTTACGTCATCCTTTTTATATATACACTTGAAACCACATGGACATTTCCGCGTGACAGCTTGGCCATAAAGTCAACACAAAGACTGCTAGGCTTGTATGTATGAAAAGTGTTTCGTTATACAAAGTGACGTCATTATATACGTCATACTCTGGACGCACTTGCTGAATCCTCAGTATCAGTGCCCTGTCATCTGTTGTGCAATCTTTCATACTTATTAGTGTTACAAATCTAAATTTGAGTGTGTGACATCGTATGTCCTTGTTCAAAGCAAGCAGGATGGTATAAAATAATGACATTTTCAGAAATTTACATTCGTCTCAGTTGAAGCTTCTGTTCTAAAACTAGGTCAACGTCGTGACTGGTTCATTAAACAAAATGATAAAAATAAACTGGAACCATTGTCAATATGTAGTTCAAAACATCATTTAATTTTTCCCGATACTTCTATCGTCTACATCCTCACAATGATACACCATTATGATTAAGTAAATTAAAAATTAAACAACTTCGTCGGCTGTCAATAACGTCGGCCATATTGTTTTAAGCAGACGATAGATTTGATGGCCGTGTATTGTTATCCGAGTTCAATACCGCAGTAACTTGTAACACGATACCTGTTATTTTCTTGAAATTAATCGAGTCCGCCCTGTATAGAACATGAGGCGCTTATTTGTGGTTTAGTTCACAATTATAAAACAGAAACTACTCCGATTATTAATCACTTTGTGTCTTGTATTTTTGAAAATATCTAATCATTGTATACATAACTATAACTAAAATTTAACTTGTCTGCCATATAAACTTGGTGTAACAAATATTTAGGGTCAACAGCAAACGCTCGTCTTATATTACATAGATCATTGTTCAGCAATGTCTAGTCTGTTGTGTGTTTTGTCCATTTTCTAAAGTATCTTTATAAGGAAGATTTGTTACGTAAATGTGACTCAGTCTTTGCTGCATTGTTAAGTTTAAGACATTTCTTTGTTACGTAAAAGTATGGTGGAAGTAAATGGAGAAGTCTAGTTTTTTATTGCATGGCGAGGGAAAATGGTAATGAGTAATTACATCAAAAAACAAACTGACCACAGGAAACTATAAAACTTACACTGTCCAAGAAAGGCAAGTATGTTCTATCAGATTTCGTGTAGAAAACGATTCTGTTTGCATTAAGGGTGTTCAAAGGCTCAGCATTTGCATAAAACACTGACCAGTGTCTGTATAAGAAAGCATTGTTTTACAACAGCACATAATAATTACATTGTAGTACTTATACATGAATAACTAACAAAGTATGAAAACATAAACTGAATTATCAAAACTTCATCGTGTTGTACTCGACAAGACCTTGAAAAATGTAAACATTCTAGTAGAAAATATTTCTAATTTCCTCTTAAACAAAGTTGTTACATAGTTATATACTTTCTCCTGTAGCGTACATACGTTGATGTATTATGTCAACGTCTGATGCCAACATTGAATGCTGTTAATGGCCATTAAGCTGTCAATGCACCTGGATTAAGTAATCTGTAACCACCAACCTTCTGTGAACAATGGATGTATGTGAATTTTCTTTATGAAAATATTGAATGAGAAAAAATATATGTGAAAAAAACTCTTAAATGTGATGTTTTAAATGTGTGAAGCTTTATATGACACTCAATGAGGGAGTTATTTAGACATATTGTGTACGAGTATGTTAGCGATATAATATGTGAACTGCAATGTGAATGAATTTTTATTTTCATATCATCGAAAAATCATGTTCTGAATATAAAAAAGTCAGATTTTTAAGCGTATGGACAGGAACTAAACACGGACATATACACCAAACCATCGACTAATCTTAACTGTATGACAAGTACGGACCAGATCAACATCATCATAACGGCTCACTCAATTTCATTAATATCTTGTTACATTTTATAGTTACTACGTGAAGGGCCTCAATTTGTTACATTTATGTGAAGTTGCCGAAGGAAGCAGTTAATCATGTGTTACAATGTTTTAAGACAAACGTGAAATTTGATACCCATTGCCATGGTGACGAAACGATGCGCATTGTCGTAAAATATAGCATTGTCGTAAAATATAGCATTTGTCGTAAATGGGAAGTACAAAGACACGAGGAAAGTCTTCGAAAACTACGGAAATCGTTTGAAATCGCTATAATGAAGAAATTGTCATTTTGATAGATTTTATTTCTTGAAATGGATGCACATTAATGAGACCACTTTAACTAGAATGTCATCGATCGAAATTTTGCAAGTCATCATTATATTAACGAGCACACTGTACTTTCCGTCCACTGTAAAAGGAACAAATTCATATCATCTTACGGGAAAAGAAATTAAGGATTATATTTCATGTACTATCCACGGGTCAATGTTATAGCTATACAAATAGTATGTTCTGACAATGGGTTAAGTCCATTATAGGATGTCCATATTCGTTAGCAAAGACATAACATATACTTTTATTGTTACTTGAACCAATTTCTAGTTTTGCAATAGTTTTAGGTAGTCACTGACATGCTTGCTGTTCAAAGGAAATATTCTCTCTGACGTGATAATGTAGCCGATTGAGTAAAATTGTTGTATTTATGACTTTGATTCAAGACATTAGCGTAGACAATTTGGTAACCGGGTATAAACCATGGTTTGGATTTCATGAGAATTCTACACAGAATTAAGCTAGAATGATAGTTTATTTTTACAATACTTTCATATCTAACCATTTAACCTCAGTTGATGCAAAGCCAGTGGCTTTAATCCGGATAATAAGGGCGCTGTTTAAATTTCACCGTCAGGGATTAATTACCCAAATCTACTCTCGAAAACAGCTGTTTTCTCACTTCAGAGTTCTCGAATGTTTATAAACCCCATAAACCGTGTAAAATCATGACACTTTATGTACTTGCAAATTGATTTATGAAACTCGAAAGCTTGGAATCACGAGCTTCAAATGTTTCCGTTATCACCGCACCAAGAGAGGGTGCTCTGACAGCAGTAACCCGATACATTCCACTCTGATTCAAGAATCATAATTCATGTCCAATTAGTGAACTGTAAACGTAGTATTCTTCTTGTTACAATCTGGTAGGGTTTGTTCAAGTTACCGTAAATTAGCATAAAACATGGTGAACAGTATGACAATTTGGATTATGCTCGAGTCTTTACCAGCAACTGAAGTAGAGTGTCTTCAAGCTTTAACCATTCACGTATCATTTGTATAATCAGTGTTGTTACCAACATCATCTGTAACCAGTGTTAAGTTGACTATTGGTTAATGACTGAGTTGTCTCCTGAATGCACTGAGACAATGCAATGGTCAAAGTTGTTAGATTTGTTTTAGTCTGGTAGGGGCAACACCCTGGCAATGTGGGGTTAATCCGTCAACATTTATTTAAATTTTTGTAATTGAGTGTCGTAAAATATACGACTCGTTGACATAACATTACACTTGTACCTTCTGCAGTTGTAATTGCAAAACAACATAATTATTTTTAATAATATTTGCTAATCGATGCGAAATGTTTAGTTATTTACTGTTTACATGGAATTGTTCGATGTAACAAGACGTAAAAAATCTCATTTGTCTTCAAGCTTTGAGAGGCGCGAATTGATATATATACGTGGAATATGCTTTAACTACTAGTATATGTTTCATGATAACATCGTTGTTTAGAAGTTGATTTATTACATTCATGCAGGTTTTTGTCTTGGGCAATCTTCTCTGAAGGTTCCCTCTATGCTCCATGTCGGCTCCCTTAAAGTCACCATTAAGGACTTTGATAATTTCATACTTATAGTCATCTATAAGTCTTCTTTCGTAAGACAATGTCTCAAACATGTCTCTAATTATATGTACAATGTCTCTTAGCCTGCGCCAGGAGTTGGCATGTTATGTAAACAGAGACGAACGTGTCAGTGATGTTGTAGTCGATAAAATGTAGAACGCTTTCACAAAATAACTTTAGTTTATGCCAGTAAGAAGTTAAACTATCGTAAAACGATCATATCTATTTCAAATATAGCATATAATCACAAGGCTGGTATGTGAATACAATAGACAAGTATAGTCTTATTTCACACGTCTTTGGGCTACGTGTAAAACCATCAAAATCTACGTAACCCGACACCCTAGCTGTAAGTAATTATGCACCATTGGCGGAGTTGGATTCATTAAAATGTTATTTGATATCCCCATTGAGGGTGTGTGACGAACAATTCTGGTAATTTAAAGTAAATCAACGTTCTTGAACGACTGGGCCTTGACAAGCTTTCCCTGGGGTCAACGGGGTCACTCTCTCTATTTTGCAAAACGTTGGATTTATCTACAGGACATTTAAGTTAAGATAACAAGAACTATAGAGCATGGTACGAACATGTATGCTCAACAGTTTAAAGAAATCATTAGACATAATTACTTTATAATTATCAGAATATCGTTATCTTAAGTTTAGTGTAGATTTAGCAAGTTTATTTCACGATGTTTGTATGAAGTCATGCTTTGTTCGTAAGACATTCTTTGTGCTCATGGATTTACTTTTAAGTTTTAACTTAGTAATTTTCTTTCAATCACAGCCCATATTAATTTAACAAAATAACTCTGAGCAGCATCCGCTTTTTATTTTGACTAAGTAAGGGACAATGTAGTATTATACTACTCAAATATTGATAAAGATCACTTACTCTATGTTTTAAAAAATCAGTGCATACAAATTATATTAAGTACAAAATGTATTATACAAATATGCTTTAATAAACAACATTTGTTCCAGCTTCTGCACTTGCATAATTATGATTATACACTATGATGCTTAAATGATCAAATTGTAATCCAATCTAATATACAGTAGTATTAAGATGACGAAGCCAACAATACAAGCAATGTCGCAAGTGATACTTTGAGTAATATGGTATTCCATATTAGTGATATCTAGCGGTCTATAGAATGCTAAAACAGAAAGAAGACATTCTTGTAGCAAATGTAGTTCAGTATTTGTAAAGATCCGAAAACAATAATTCAAGAGTTGTGGTTTGTTTTATGGGCATACTCGTAACTTCAGAAAGGGAACTAGTATTTGCTATGTATAATTATAATTTAATTTATTTGACGTCGAACTATAAAATAAAAAGTCAATCAAGTATTTGTCATAGATTGATTTATAAACCGGAACAATTTACATATATATGCTTTATATTTAACAACCGGACAAATCTCGGGGATTTCCGAATTCGACGCAGACACCTTTGTTTGTGAACGTAAGTAATATCATTTATTTAACAAAACATACAAAGATATCGCTCTATACTGAGACAGATAGCTGTGTATAAAGTTACATAATTTGCATGTTCCTGTGTCATCGAAAAAACATTTTTTGAACAATCGTGAGAAATTCACGTATAATTACAGGCCCTGAAATTTAGTTTTTGAGTTCACATCACTGATCAAGTCAATGTTTACGTAGTGTAAATATAGACCACATTGTCGTTTACTGACTACTAATGAATATGTTCACATTCCATACTTAGTTTGCCGTCCAAGCTTAAGGTATCTGTAATAACCGTCCTTCACTGTCATAAAGTTCACAAAGATAGGATATTTACTGTACATAGCTTTATACGCGGCACAATGCTTTAGTAATCATATGAATTATATCTATTTCATCATAAGCATTAAATGTATTCTGTATCATGTAGAGTCTTTTAACTTAGATATACATGTAATTTAAAGTAAATTCCTGTCAAATAGTTATGCTTACTTCATGAACTATTCAAGAACGATTCATGCACAGTTCAAGAAAAATGAAAGTTTTCATGAATTCCATCGAAGGTGTCAAGAAATTGGACGAGAAAGAGATAAGAAAAAAAAACGAAGAGAAAAAATCCAAGAATCATCCGGGTTCAATTTTCCAGCCTCCTAAGATATACATCAGACAGAGGTGATTTATATCAACTCATATTTACAGTCAATGTAGTTTATATTAGTTTCCACAATTAAAATGTACGCATAAAATCATATTTTGACAATTTTATCAATTAAATTGCAATTCCATATTCACCGCAAATTTCCCGTTTTACGAGCGTCATTGGGAGACGAGTTAAGATTTCGTCCTGATAATCTGATTTGATGGTCGATCAACACTTAACTATACTCGGATTTCAAATTTATTACATATAACAGTGAGGGAGAATTTATTTAAGACATAAACTATAAGTCGCCTGTATACAATACGTTATTTTGTTCGACGAGAATTATAGCGTTTTATTATGATATATTGTTTTGTCGTGTGTTATTTGGCTTCCAGAATATATCTTCGAAATCATTTAAGTCTGTATAAATGCCATCGTCGCAATGAAAATTCAAGTCTATTCAAATACAGTGCAACCTCTCCAGAGCGGAGACATGATTTTCCAACTGCACGATTTAACTGTTAACTACACCTCTCTATGCCAACAACCTCTAAACAACAACAACATAATTTTACAACTCCCAAACGGTGTTGCATTGGAGATGATGCTCTGTATGTAAGTTATCTATTGTAAACAATGTATTGATGTTCATGTTTCTTATTCTGTAACACAACACGTTTTAAAGACAGTGTTAAAATATTTATAAAATTGCTATCTGTAGCACTAATGTTGTTATCCGTTCACCGATGGAATCTTTTTATTTATTTACCAGGGAATGGACGTTGTGCCATCATCCAGGGACATTGATCAACTGTTCAAGCTTTAACGATAGATGAAGACTTCAGACGTACACCAGGATAGAACCACGGCTTTTCCGTAAACCAGCTTCCACAAATGTGAAACAGTCTGGTCCCGGATGGGGTTCGAACTCACAAAAGTAATGGGCTTGTCATTACAAGATAGATACTATATCCACGAGGTCACGGATACCATGTTAATGTGTACAAACATACGTCTTCTACATCTAGGCCTTCTGATGTATTTTTTGTATCATTTTTTACATTATTTCCAACAGAAATCGACTTTGTGTATGATGACTCCAAAATGTTGGTGTTAGCAAAGTAAAAATACGTTATGCGCTGATTATTCCAGTACTATATGCAAAAAGAACTACTCACATACACATATCTCTTAATGTTATAATGATATTGTACCGAACGTCGTTGCTTGGAGACCATTTGTCTTGTGACGGACAGCAAATTATGTTAGACACTATCTTTTATCATAATTTAATATCGACAAGTTTTCTTTTCATTATAACTCTATTTGTGTACATAATTCTGTTTAATCACGCGTTACAGATGTTAATTAATGTTTGACCAGGGTCATTTGTCCAGAGTCCGTCTGCCTGATGTTCCAATAGAGAGTCAATGAAGCTAATCAATGAGGCGAGCGCCAAACGTTATTCTCGTCTGCTCTGGTGCGCAGTTGACATGCGCTATGTCAGTTTTCTCCGCTTTAATTTTACGCATTTAATCAAAATCAAAATTTGATGTAAATGAAACAATTTTTTCAAGTACGCGAACGAATTGTAACACTAGTGAAAATTATCATTTTATTCCAATTCGGGACATCGAATAACTTATTTTTATGTTTAACTTATTAAAATAAGATCGTTGTTTATATCAATGTTTATGAATGGTTAATGTTTAATAATTCTTACTTACTTTTCCAACAGCCTGATTCGCTACATTATTTGTCTTTATTGTTTATTTATTAAATATCATAAAGTAGTAATAAGTTCGTTCGTTCGTTCGTTTTTTTTTTATCGCTTATTGACAGATTTTGGTCAAGGAGCGCTCATTTAAATAAAAGGACAAGCATCAAGTATAATCCGTATGAAAGGGGTAGTTTATTAATAAAAACGACGGACAAATAATATAAATCGCTAAAATTACTTGTAGTAATAAAAAGGACTGAGAACAATTTCCCTGTATTTTATCATACAGTTATACCGAGAGTATACAAAAATGCTATACAAATTCTCTAATATGGATGTAAATTCAATAATGCATGCATGTTCAGATACTTATTAAAATGCAAGCTTCTAAGTGAGCGATGTTTATATTATCATTAACGCTA
This sequence comes from Lutraria lutraria, assembly GCA_964023205.1. NCBI lineage: Eukaryota > Metazoa > Mollusca > Bivalvia > Venerida > Mactridae > Lutraria > Lutraria lutraria. Next base: position 16,199,078 of record OZ026834.1, on the reverse strand, counting down.
ATATGTTTTACAAGAACATCATTCGTTATTTCCGTTACATTAGAAACACACCAATCAGTCTACAGAAATGCAATGCTTAATGCATTGGGCTCTTTGCTTCAGATGCAATATTTGATAACGAAATTGAAATACAAACGAATAATGATGTAACTAATGTATGCATACAAGTTATATCCCATGTTTTCCTTTGTTGCATGTTTTTTTGTACTCAGTTTGAAAAGATATTTTATTCCAATACGGCTATCAAATTAAAGTTATTTTTAATTAACGATATAGCAAGTCACGGTACATTTAACCTGCAGTGTCATATTGATGATAGAGGCAGGTGATGAATACTTAGTAAATATTTACAACCAGTCCATGTAGCCCACACATTGACACCTACAGTAGGTATACCACAGAGTTCACACCCCGTTTCTTTACTTTGCAAAAATAAATCAAAGCGCTGGTGACACGAATATTTACGAGGACACTATGACAACATCCCAGCGTATTGTACAACATTCCGGATTCTAGACACAGTCTTCTATTGTTCGTTGAGCAGATTTTCGCGACGGGATGTTTATTTTTTCGCTTTAAGAATCCAGTCTAATATGATACGATATGTCTGATATGAATTTAACAATGAAATGTTATGAACATAGATAAGGTTTCATCAATACATGACTTGAGCGGGTAAAGTGTTGTACCAGGGTACGGAAGACTCATAATATGTTGTTTGCGGATCGCAACCACATGTGGCACGTGTCAAACAGGCTTCCCGGTCGGTGGTCAAATTTCGTGGCTCCACATGTTGTGACTTTATGAAACAATTCACGCCTTGTATAAACTCACACTTTCATGACAGTTGTCTTTTCTTTTTTCTTTTTTTAAACTAGCTGCAATCTGAGAGTTAAATAAAGATTGCTCGAGAAAAAATATTATCTGTCATACATTACAACGTATGCATATGGTGGTTAGATATTCTAATGTAACGGAAAAAATATACCACGAGCCAATCGTAAATTAAACGATGTTTATAATCCAGATGTAATGGAGTAGAATAAAGTTTGCACATTATGGGTAACTTTAAGAGATTCGTAAGTAAATACTAGTACTGCAAGTGTAAATACATATTATCATAAAATTATGCCTATGTCAATTAGAACATAAGAAATTTAACATGTATATTTGAAACCAGAGTCTAAGATAATCAATACGCTTTCTGATAATCGCATCATTAGGAATTTATTTTGTTAAAAAGCACGTGTATTCATTCTAATTAAGCTAAATTAAGTAACTCATGTAAACCAGCACGCGACCTTCCATGTCATTATACACATGCGTTTTAATTTTCAGTTTTTAATTGAGCTGCTACCGTATCCTTCTCAATGTGACATTATAGAAGAAGCTTGGCATTTGTGAGGATCTGTCACGTGATATGGTCTCTTGTGGTTCCATACATGAACTGAAATAAGTATACATCCCAGCGAGGAACCTTTTTATCAAATAAATTCAGTTTAATAGCCGATCTATACGTGGCGATAAGACAAAGCTCATTTAGCAGACATGAAGTAAATCAAACTTTAATGATGCGATACATTAAAGTTTGATAACGAGGCTCTGTTGTCGTCATGTCGCGCACACAGCTTACGTGAAAATCTAAAACCAAGGATAATGATGAAAGCTGTATAAAAAAGGAAAGTTATCGTTCGTTAAATACTTCACAAACTTAACATATGTTTAGATCAATTAGTACACGATAAGAGAGTGTCAAGTCCAAGTATATATAATTACACTGAATATCTTCGAACGCTCATCTTAAAATATGTTTTTCTAAAATTTCATACTGTCAACATGTTGAGCATTGATTTTACATAAACTCCATGATGTCCAGAAATTGTTTTGATTAAGCTAAATAAATTTTCGAGGAAACAAAAAAAATCCAACTTGCTCTTTAAATGGCAAGTCTTAAATATTAGGATAATATCATAAATATATTTTATTTCATACGAGGGGTGATCAAAAAGTTCGCGGAAAAATTCTCTTTATGCTTTATTTTACATGCGATTTTTATGCAATTTCTACGAATTGTAATTACTGATCTTCAATAATTTCAAAGATACAAAAAGTATTTGTGAACGAACTTGATCGACAAACCAATGCTTCATAATATTGATTAAATAATAATAGATTATAAGAGATATTAGCATTAGATCGCACTGGTTACTAGTAATAGATAAGACCACGTATGACTCCCTAGATGAAATGAAAATATGATAGTATGAACCTAGGAAGGCTATCCTGTCTGTTTAACAATGAAATAGTTACAAGATTGCGGAATTAAATATGTATTTTACATCAAGAATGAGTTAATTAAAATCGGATATACCGCTGCAATATCCTTATAGCCTTAAATATTTAATGTATTAAAACGTGTAGAAGCCGGAACCAAACCAATCCTTAACGTATCGCGTTACAAGAATAATTTCCTAATGTTACGCATTTTCAGTAATAAAAAAAGTGATCCGCTTGTCATAAATAATTAAGCAAGTTTGTACGCAACCATATCAGTTCTTATTAATTTTTCAGGGTCCGCGACTTTTCTCTGTACTCTCCGTACGGATCACGTGACTTTTAACCAAACACTTGCTCCAGGCAAGCGTTCTTGGAAATGAGTAATAACTATAAACTACCAAGTCTCATTATTGAAACGTTATATGTTCGTAAATATTACATGCAATAGTAATAAATAAGACTGTTAATAATTGTAATTATTAAACTATAATTGAGTAATAGATCTAGAAATCTCTACATTAAGAAAGGTCAATTAAACATTTTACTTTATGAGGCCGCCATAAAATATCAGAAGTTGAATAATTAATTTTTCGAGTAATTGAAAACATAAGCGGTTAAGACTGTGTAGCATTTGAATTAATCGTTGGATGAAGCGGAATAAGAATTTGTATATTTGATTACGAATTGGCAACAACAATAACAACAAAACAACAAAAACGAAACAACAATATCAGCAATACACTAAAACAACGACAACAACAAAATAACCACATCATCAAAAAAATGAAAACAACAGGATTTGAATGGTCACCTCCCCTAAACAATTCCCTAAATTGAGAAATGTCCGCCATATCCTAATACAGAAAACTCAAACACACACACACAAACTCACACCATTTTTGTCAGTACTAGATTAATAGATTTGTTTTACTGCGGGTAGATATGTATTTATATATTGTAAGCATGTGACTTGTAGCTTCCCATGCACCAAGGTTGCCTTGGATCGATTCTAAACATTGTGACATCTGTTACATTCAGGTGTGTATATACGAGATGGTAGATAACCATATCATAGATAGATAGCAAATAAATATTCATAAGTATTTTCAAATTTTATCTTCAAGTCTTCACAACTACATGAACGCCCCCCTTTATTCACAGCGACCATCCCAGTAAAGTATCACCCCCAAATATAAACACAAAATCTTGGACAACCATCTGGTAACAGAAGAAGATTTTACTGCCAAATCAGACAAAATACGTCGTATAAATAAGTTACAAACAGACATTGGAATGGGATGAAAGAAAAAATGTGAAATTCCAAATTTACGTTCCCGTCATGGTTAAACGCGCGTCTATCCCGGTCATCCAACTCGTGACCACCTGACGAACATTCATGAGTGCTACGGCTGTGCTGACTGGGTGGGCTTCTATTTTATAGTTTGATCAAAATAGCAACAACCTGATCGCTCGGTATTTTGTTTGTAACTTTTTTACCTTGATTAAAAATATGATGAAGTTAAGTGTGCATTTTACCGCCATCTGCACATGTGAGTGTATTGTCGAAATATAAGATAAGACTTTGAGAAGTTAATTAACCAATCTCGCTTCATCATACAACATAGTACTATCATCATCAGTTATTATATGTTATTACTCAGCAACACATTGTAAGTAATAAGAGAGCAGTTAAGGGGGTAGATTATTGTTTCTTTTCAACTTGGGTGGTATGAAACTGGTCTCATTCAAGAAAATAGATTTTACGCTAGATAATTTGATTGGCTCACGCAATGTAGCGCACGTGATATGTTACACCAGGTGATTAATTAACGGCGTTCAAAAGCGTGCATGTACGTTCACCACTTTACTGGCTGATAAGCCACTCATACCGTATGTAATTAGATATTCATTGCATGTTTTAGTTATTCGATAAACGGAACATTATCAAATGAAAAGCTTGGTGTATTTATTTTAATATAATTATAAGATGAAACTAATTAATTGTTTTGCTATCTTATGTAATGTTCCTCAAATGTGAAGAAGGTCCCAAGGTTGGAATGATTAAAAGTCTAAGATCTCAATATTAGCTTGTATACAATTATTAGTAGCCTAGAGTATGGGATCTAATTACTTACAACTCTATAATGCGTGTCTTTGTTTTTATTTGTTCAGCGTATTATACGGACCACCCAAACTTCAATTACAACCAAATATATGCAATCATCAATTAATTCGTGCATTAACGGTGCAATGGGCTCTAAAACACAAACACGCGATCTTATAATATCAAGTATAAGCGTTCATCCAGTGAATAAAATGTTAATGAAGTGTAACGACAGATTAATTTGCGGGTATAAAATTGATCTTTTCGATTTTACGTGAATACTGTGTAAAATCAAATGAGATGATAATACGTAAGAATGTAATAATCGTAATTAACCGCGCGTGAATATTGCTATGAAGACTTCTGGTGCATTCTTCGTACAATTCATTAAGATATTTGTCTCAATTAGATGTAGAATGCTGGTTTTATTTCGCTGTGATCCACGTTCGTATGATTTAAGACGCTCTCTTATGTGATTTCTTGTTTATTTTCTTTTTCCAGATTTTTTTACCTTCCGTCTTCAGTAAGGGAAGATAAACACACCGCGGACAAAAAGTTCAATAAGTACAAAACAGACTCAAATTGCAACAGTCATAACCATCTGTGTTTTTAATATACCGATGAGAAAATGATTTTTAGAAGAAATCACATACGAACTATCTCACCTTTCCTAAAATGCATGTATTACTCCCCCCAAAACCTCACTAACTTACAAGATTCAACGTCAAGTGCCTAGTACCCTGGGTTTGTAGCCTTCCATGAAAATCTGACAACAATGTCAATTTCCTTCACATGACTTGAGGAGAAGTTGCCAGTTCCTTGTGGAAGGATAAGTTAGTACTGGTTAGAAAACAGTCCAGGTGAATCGGCCGCCGCACACAACTGAAAAGTTATGATTACGATAATCGGTGTTAAACCCAAATAAATAGATAAAATCCACCAAGCACACAGAAACATGCAAACAAACGGAGTATAAACACAGTATCTCTGAGGTCACCGCCAAGCAATGGTCAACAACAATAACAAAATCCCAGGTGAGTAATAATCACATTTCTAAAAGAAATGATAAAATCAGTGCCTCATCGATTCCGGATTTTACCATTAAACTACTGAAATTTATATCACAGAAATCAATGCTAACTAAGTGCAATATTTTGTTTATAGAATGGCACTTCCATACTTGCAATACATAATTAACATTAAACAAACATGTAAGTGTAAAATTTCATTTAATAATGAACACAATGATATATATATATACCTGCTTCACAATATTTTTGCACGAATGGGCCTCTAAATAATGGATATCGTTGATTAATGGACAGTTAGTTGAATGCAAGTCACAAATAGATGATAAATAGACATTTTTAGCAACAAAGAATATCACTCAATAATTATTATTAAATTCAGATGTATATAGTTATAAATACGTCACTCTCTGTCCGTGATTTATAGCTATTTTTTGTCTGCTAAAGTATAAAATTTATTAATATTTTGACAAACTATGTCGGTCATTTTGTACAATGCTAAAACCTGGTAGGAATTATAGGGTTTTTTTGATATATAAGAAGTATGTTAAAATGGCGTCAAGTACAAACATGAATCCCTTTTATCTACCATTCATAATGGATCGGTACGCGTTACAAGAAATCATTCATAGAAATTTACTAATTCTGTGTTATGGATCAAAGGAATCATCTATGACAAGTTAATTAAAGAAATGGGTGAAATACGGACAATTTTATATTTGATTTGATGTCGGCAAGATGAAATGACGCGTCTAATTATTGTCAAAACGGAATAAATATTTTGATGAGTTTTGTTTCATGCAATAAGTAAATGATAACTACGATTATTTGATGTAGTAAGGAATATTTTAAAGCAGACAAATATATCAATAATAGTATCAGGATCAAGTATAGTGGTCAAATTTCATGTTGTCACATTAGGGTTACACACAGTAAGGCTAAAGCCGGGTACCAAAAACAAGTAACAATTAAATAAGATCAGATAATAAATAACTCTATTTAACATGGGTTCAAGCGCTTAAGGGGATAAAAATGTCGAAGGAACCGAGTTAATGTTTTATTCATTACACGTTATCTCTTTTTTTACTCCGGTGTAATTTGCATATAGGACGGGACAGATTCTCGAGTTTTCTGCACTTCAGTCATTTAGGATAATGAATTAATTCTCGCCTATCGACCATTTTTCTTTTCTGACACGTTATTAAACCTCAACAATATTATAACACATTGACATGAATTACTGTAAGACTATAAAACCCCCATAAAATCAACTGTCTCACGTGCTAGCATACTTACATACTGCCAAACAGCTTCGTGTATCGTGGGTGTCCAACAAGATGTGTTTTATGACCTAAAAGCTTTTGCTCAAATTACATCTTATTTACTTTTTGATATCATATCAATTTATTTTTATTCCTTCGACCATATGAGCTACAGGTGCCCTGGTAATATAAGCGAGCAAAACTTCCAGATGGCAAAGTGTCCTAAAGGATGTTTTACACTGTTCGGTTATCAAGAGCACACACTGAAGACTCGGTGCTTCCGTAGTTATGTTCTAGCGTATTAATTCATTCGATTATTGTTGTTTGAAAAAGTCTTATAATAAAATAATAATACACACATCTTATTGTTCTTGTGCTTTAAAGCATTGCACAAACTACCTAACAATTAATTTGTGCCTGTCGATTGCCAAGAGGTGCACATTATATTAGCTTTTTAGGGTACATAGAGTTTATCACGGAAGTACATTGTTTACACCTCATTCAAGCGCACCTGTTTGCAGACATGGTTAACTAATAATGTGAACATACCCATTTTGCTTTCATGAAATTTCTTTTATAGTCTTGAATGAAGTAAATCCGAATGCAAATAAAAAAACGTATTTAAAATATCAGAAGCCAAGGAAAATATCAAATGCAAATTATGTTCAGAAGGCATATTATTAAATCATTATAGCTTGCAAATAAATACTAAGCGTTGCGTAAGATATATATCGATCCTGGGTCATCGAAACGCAAGAGTTGAGATAAATCAAGATAAGTCGCCATGTACGAGTACGTTTACGCTCACCAGACAGCGCAATGTTCATTAAATACTTGCATCTACTATCAACATAGATGAGTGTAAAGGGGCCTTAAAGCACAGGTCCTGGACATCTTTTGTACTTTGAATTAAGGGTTAGCACCCAACTGAGATGTTATAATTGGAACATTCCGTGTTTTATTAATTCCGAACAAAATCTAGGATTGGTTGGTGTACAGTTGTGAGAAAATTTCACAATTTTCACCACGTGTAGACACCGGACAGTATTCTCTACTATAAACATACGCGATGCTGGACAAGCCTTCTTTAGTTTTATGACTACACAGAACATAATTTATCCCCCGTTGAACTGATGGTGAACCTAAAATATCTTCATTTCCTTTCTTTATGTGTTTTAAATCCTTTTCAAAATGGCTTCAGAAGACATCCCTAACTTTAAAATTGCATCAAATAATATTCCAAACTTTAAAATGACATCAAATAATATCTCAAATTTTAAAATGGCATCAAATAATATTCCAAACTTTAAAATGACATCAAATAATATCCCCAATTTTAAAATGGCATCAAATAATATTTCAAATTTTAAAATGGCATCAAATAATATTCCAAACTTTAAAATGGCATCAAATGATATCCCCAATTTTAAAATGGCATCAGAAGATATCCCGAACTTTCAAATGGAACCAAATAATATTCCAAAGTTTAAAATGGCATCCAATGATATCCCCAATTTTTAAATGCAAATTTTCATGACATAAATGTAATGATGCCACTAATAATTCACAGATCGAAATATGGAAACAAAATCTGTATTATGTAACTTTCATTACAATACCAATACAAGTTAAACAATTGTACATGTTTGTTTTATGGGAAATTTTATTATTATTGTTTATTATAATCCCACGTCTCAAGGATGACCCCTTGTCAAACAATTATTCATACTACTATTCATGAATAATTCAAGAAAGATTCATGTTTTCATAAATTCCATTCGAAGTGGTAAGTACAAGTATGAGTATTGAATTGAATTATTCTTCTGGTATAAAATTTTCATGAGCAGTTCAGTACAACAAAATATATTAATGCTAAAACAGAAAACTTTAAGTCGTGCGATAGATAGTGCATTGAAATACAAATCTAAAATATGGACCGTTACTGATGTCAAAATCATTCCACTCAATTAATTCGCCTCTGATCCAAGTTTATTGAAGTTATAATTTCCATGGTTTTAGAAAATAGGTCAATGAATGGTTGGGTTTTTTCTCTATTGTTATGGCGAACAATATGGACTTTAAGACGACTCGGTTTGTAACATTAACTCCTGTTTGTTCTTACGTGAAATGCATTAGCTGACAAATACTGCGTAACGTTTGGCGATGTTTATAATTTATTGCCGCATGACCAAAATGCGACGATTTTTTCAGCAGACGATACAATCACCGCCCAGAGATTTTTTCAACCTAACTCTCTATTCATGAAGAAAAACTTGATGAAGCTTATAATTTAACTGTCCGCGTCATCAATTGGACACAAATCAAACAACAAAGGAATGTAATACGATAGCCAACAAGACAATAGAACCCTGGGACTTCGTGTGTTTTCAACAGACGGGTTGTTTTATAGAGGGCGCTTGAATTGTCATCGTTACCATGGTGATATTTCCGTTGCTGGTGCACAGGGGTTGGTTGAACTAACAATGAATTAGTTTGAAACTAAAGCTTTATGTTCTATTTGGTATCGTTTTAGTATGTATTAAAATGTCATGTCACATGACTAATGCTCTGAAGACGCACAACTTTGTACGAGTCAAGTATGCTCGGATTTGTTCTAAAGTGATTCACAGACTATGTGTTACAAAATAACAATTCATTTCTACAAAATCCAATCCAGACCAATTCATAAACTAAAACAATATCATAGTCACCATGGAGTCATTTACGTCAACTTTAAAACAATTATATTTGCAAAAAACAACATTGCAGGATGAATATAAAATGATACATGTACATACTTTTAAGCGTCGCGTGTACTGGGCGTGTTTATGTCCAGACATCAAGTGGAATCTCGGGAAGAACTGTTTACAACCCTCTCTGTCGACCCCAACAGTACAAGTTGTCTTTATGAAGATCAACGCTATCATTTCCACGGCATCAGTGTCAATGTACGAAATATAAACATGTTGCCGACATATCGTGTACAATGAAAACCAAATGGTGTCACGGGCCATCATTACTCTGAGGCTACTTCTAAAAATTAATTAATTTTCGTGAAATCTTGATTAAGTAAAGACCATATTTTTGTCATTATATTCGACTTAAGTATACATCATCATTACATAATTGTGTCATATTCAAAATAGCTGAACTCTTTGGCAAGACATTTCATCTCTTGTGGTATTCATAAAAAAGGGGAAAAAAGACAAAATACCAAATGGGTACAAACTCTGATCGACACGCAAATATACCCCCCCCCCCCCCCCCCCTTATCTAAATAAAGAAAACAAGTATACAGTGTGTTTGAGCGTTCTGACCAAATATTAAATTACATACAAATATATCATGTTACTACTTTAACAACCCTCCTGAAGCTAAATTCTATTTTAGCCTGGAGAGAACAATAAGAACAGATATATTATCATGTTTAAAATGTTTACAATTAGCATAAGAATACTAGTAATGCATGCATTTTGTGTACAAATAGCTGAATATAAAATAACGCGTGTTGAGATTTCCACCGATTCGACCAGAGTTCACTCCCCTTATTTAATAAGCTTTCTTTAAATAAGAACGTATTATCTCTTTAGTTAGTTTTCCCGAACAACGCACATTTGCCATTCTGTGTCTCCAAGCAATAACTTTACAGGGAGTCTTGTAATACACGTCCCTGCTTGTATGTAATAAAGAGAAAGCCATAAAGACATGCAGTATATTAGAATTTTGGCAGATATTAATAATAATAAGTAAACCATTAGTTACCGTGTCCATCAAAATAGTTGCGTGATTTATTGGTCTATTATTGTTATGGTTACATGTATTCCATACTACAAGCTGTTCTGTCATTTATAAAATACGACAATGCATGAGAAATCACGCAACTGTTCCAAGTTTTTTTGTTACGCATTAAATCACAAACTACGAGGTTTAACAATGTCTATAAATAGATACTATCTATATACGATATTAAAGCATTCTTGTGTTTATTAAACATACAGTTTAGCACATTATGCACGGGTTTTTATGCAACAAATGTCATTTCTATTGAGCAACTATGACTGGTATGTCAGGGCCTGCTGTTAAGAAATCATGAATGCTATTACATGTTATGTGATGGATTAAATGTTTTCCTTTCAACACGTTTATGTCATTCTTGTCCAGAAATTGACACTGGGGATAACTGTAAAACACAATGTTTCCATGAAGTATTATACAGAAATGATGCCGCGTATTACGTTGGCGTAAATTGTATTTTCAGAGCACAGACTTTATTCATTTATTGTCACTCATAACCATACAGGCCTGGTGTCCGAAATGTTGCAAGTTTGTTTACAAAATGAGGAACATCTATTCACACCGATTCTCACTTTTAATCGGAACTCCTCGGCGTTTGTCTAAAGAAAATGACTCGGACATACTAGGCAGACCCCCATATAGTTGTTGTTGTTGTTGTTGTTCAATGGCTACTTTCCATCCTGGCTGACCCTGTGAATGCAATGACGGAAACAACCAGTTTCTTTTTCGATGGGAAATTGATGCCCATTTTATCAATCGCGAAAGATAAACACGTCTGAAAGTCTGCTATTCTGAAAATGATTCTTGAAAAAGAGTGTCTAGTGTTGAAAAAGTAGTGATCGGAAACCCCCACCAAAAAATGTATAACCCAACACTTATGTATGAGGCGTATTTCTCAGTTACGGAAATGCCCGAGTAGTAACGATTGCCTCACATTATGTAACATGGTTTTGCAGCTCCATACGGAATGAGGGAAGACGATGGTAGCGGTATGCACTTACAAACAAAGTCAAATAAACCAACACAAACTTGTAATAACAACACTTACTGGCATCAAAAGGACGATATGAGTGGTGAGAAGAATGTACCCAGTTCCTCTTTGATGTATAGTATTCAACATCGTATATTGCTGCTCCGTAAATTGTCTTACAGAATTATACCATACATTAGGGAAGGGTTCTCTACGTAATACGTTTAGTTGTAGCTGTCGAAGAAGACAACATGGATAGATTTATCAACGTAAACCATGAAATGTACAGATAAAAGATACAATGCCCCACAATATATTGTGGTATGGTCTGACAGAGAGCAATATTGTCACACGACTTACTGGCATGGAACGCCACAACACTCACTGATATGAAAATCCACACGTCTCACTGGTAAGGGGGACCACAAGACTCACTGGTATGAAAGGCCACAAGACTCATTAGTATTGAAGGCCACAAGACTCACTGTTATGAAAGGCCACAAGATTCACTGATTTGGGGGACCACAGGACGTTTTAGTATGTAAGGCCACAAGACTCACTAGAATTGAAGGCCACAAGACTCATTAGTATGGAAGGCCACAAGACTCATTAGTATGTAAGGCCACAAGACTAACTAGAATGGAAGGCCACAATACTCATTAGTATGGAAGGCCACAAGACTCATTAGTATGGAAGGCCACAAGACTCATTAGTATGGAAGGCCACAAGAATCATTAGTATGGAAGGCCGCAAGACTCACTGGTATGGAAGGCCACAAGACTCATTAGTATGGAAGGCCACAAGACTCATTAGTATTGAAGGCCACAAGACTCACTGTTATGGAAGACCACAAGATTCACTGATATGGGGGACGACAGGACGTATTAGTATGTAAGGCCACAAGACTCACTGGTATGGGGGACCACAAGACTCACTGGTATGGAAGGCCACAAGACTCATTAGTATGGAAGGCCACAAGAATCATTAGTATTGAAGGCCACAAGACTCATTAGTATGGAAGGCCACAAGAATCATTAGTATTGAAGGCCACAAGACTCATTAGTATTGAAGGCCACAAGACTCATTAGTATTGAAGGCCACAAGACTCACTGTTATGGAAGGCCACAATATTCACTGATATGGGGGACCACAGGACGTATTAGTATGTAAGGCCACAAGACTCACTAGAATGGAAGGCCACAAGACTCACTGGTATGGGGGACCACAAGACTCACTGGTATGGAAGGCCACAAGACTCAGTGGTATGGAAGGCCACAAGACTCATTAGTATGGAAGGCCACAAGACTCATTAGTATGGAAGGCCACAAGACTCATTAGTATAGAAGGCCACAAGACTCATTAGTATAGAAGGCCGCAAGACTCTCTGGTATGGAAGGCCACAAGACTCATTAGTATGGAAGGCCACAAGACTCATTAGTATGGAAGGCCGCAAGACTCACTGGTATGGGGGACCACAAGACTCATTAGTATAGAAGGCCACAAGACTCATTAGTATAGAAGGCCACAAGACTCATTAGTATAGAAGGCCACAAGACTCATTAGTATGGAATGCCACAAGACTCATTAGTATGGAAGGCCACAAGACTCACTGGTATGGAAGGCCACAAGACTCATTAGTATGGAAGGCCACAAGACTCATTAGTATGGAAGGCCACAAGACTCACTGGTATGGAAGGCCACAAAACTCATTAGTATAGAAGGCCACAAGACTCATTAGTATAGAAGGCCACAATACTCATTAGTATGGAAGGCCACAAGACTCACTGGTATGGAAGGCCACAAGACTCATTAGTATGGAAGGCCACAAGACTCATTAGTATGGAAGGCCACAAGACTCATTAGTATGGAAGGCCACAAGACTCATTAGTATAGAAGGCCGCAAGACTCACTGGTATGGGGGAACCACAAGACTCACTGGTATGGGGGACCACAAGACTCACTGGTATGGGGGACCACAAGACTCACTGGTATGGGGGACCACAAGACTCACTGGTATGGAAGGCCACAAGACTCACTGGTATGGAAGGCCACAAGACTCACTGGTATGGAAAGCCACAAGACTCACTGGTATGGAAAGCCACAAGATTCACTGGTATGGGGGACCACAAGACTCACTGGTATGGGGGAACCACAAGACTCACTGGTATGGGGGAACCACAAGACTCAATGATATGGGGAACCACAAGACTCACTGGTATGGGGGACCACAAGACTCACTGGTATGGGGGGACCACAAGACTCACTGGTATGGGGAACCACAAGACTCACTGGTATGGGGGACTACAAGACTAACTGGTATGGGGGACGACAAGACTCACTGGTATGGGGGAACCACAAGACTCACTGGTATGGGGGACCACAAGACTCACTGGTATTGGGGACCACAAGACTCACTGGTATGGAAGGCCACAAGACTCACTGGAATGGAAGGCCACAAGACTCACTGGTATGGAAAGCCACAAGACTCACTGGTATGGAAAGCCACAAGACTCACTGGTATGGGGGACCACAGGACTCACAAGTATGGGGGACCACAAGACTCACTGGTATGGAAGGCCACAAGACTCAATGATATGGGGGACCACAAGACTCACTAGTATGAAAGGCCACAAGACTCAATGATATGGAAAGCCACAAGACTCACTAGTATGGAAGGCCAGAAGACTCACTGATATGGAAAGCTACAAGACTCACCGGTATGGGGGACCACAAGACTCACTGGTATGGAAGGCCACAAGTCTCAATGATATGGAAAGCCACAAGACTCACTAGTATGGAAAGCCACAAGTCTCAATGATATGGAAAGCCACAAGACTCACTAGTATGGAAAGCCACAAGACTCACTGATATGGAAAGCCACAAGACTCACTGATATGGAAAGCCACAAGACTCACTAGTATGGAAGGCCACAAGACTCACTGATATGGAAAGCCACCAGACTCACTAGTATGGAAGGACACAAGACTCACTAGTATGGAAAGCCACAAGTCTCAATGATATGGAAAGCCACAAGACTCACTAGTATGGAAGGACACAAGACTCACTAGTATGGAAAGACACAAGTCTCAATGATATGGAAAGCCACAAGACTCACTAGTATGGAAGGACACAAGACTCACTAGTATGGAAAGCCACAAGACTCACTGATATGGAAAGCCACAAGACTCACTAGTATGGAAGGACACAAGACTTAAATATTTTGAAAGGCTCAATGATATGGAAGGCCAAAAGTCTTATGGAAGGCCATCTGGCGATGTTGAATGACTTAACACTAGGAATGGTATGATGTGTCGTATACATGGTCATTATATGGACGTTTCATCCGGGCAACATTTAAATTATGTTGAACAGAGATTTGACAGCTGAAATACTTGTCTTACGCAGCTATGACGACATTATGATAATATTTCACATTATTGTAAATACCTATGCCCCTATAAATACGTTGTGAGCTCCTTTATGTATGTCTTGATATTGTACACCATGTTAACATTTTGCGCCAAGAGTAAAAAAGTGACAGCATATATCACACTAGATAAAAAGGGTTTTCAAAATGTAACCATCCCAAACGTACTTTTACATGCAGGAACTCGACAGAGCTTCGTTCTCGTCAGTAAAAGTAAGCTTCGAACTTGATATTCCAATCCGTTCGTGTTAGTAGAAAATATCCTTAAATTATAGAGTTACTGTTCCATTCATGACTCATTATTTTCAAACGGAAATTCTGCTGCATGTTTGTATTGTCCTGTGTTTTGGCCGGATTGGGAAAGAGTCGTCAAATGAGAACATCGTTTTGTCTGTTGTTTAACAGCCCCTTCGACAGCGAGCATTTATATCCCTACTCTTTTCGAATACATTTTTCCTGGCTCTTTTTTATGCCCGGTGTAACTCATCGCTACACACCTCGCCCGTTCTCCTGTGATGATAGACACAGTACTTGGCTCGGTAGTTGGGATGGGGACACTTGAAAGCGTCACTGGGAAATTCGAAAGGCGGAGACGAAAGTTGAACCCACGACCTTTCGTTTAGTAGCCCAGAGCGTTACAAGTCTTCAAATGAAAAATGTATATCTATACATGTACTTTAAAATATAAGTTGGATACGGTATGCCAAAGGAAATATGGAATATTTTGATAAAAACGGTTTGGCTCTTAACAATATGTTTTGGCACGACACTCCCAGAACCACATGACGACGATAGCCTACGAGGCGAGACGCTTCTTTTTCTAGCTAGACTGTCAGAAATAATGTTCTTATATCATTATAATATCTCAAAATTATCACGCGGTAAGTGGCGCTATCAAGTTTCAGAAAAGTCTTAATTACAAAAGATTGTTAGACATGATAGAGCTTGGATGATCAAATAATGATTTAATACGTGTTACCTGGAATGATATATCTACAGTTACACCCAAAGGGTACTTTAGCAAAGGGCCGTTAATTTCACATTTATCGAAGTTCCCATGCCCGGTAATCATTTACTCAGATACACTCATAAACAATCTAGGTAACAAGCGCATTTTCATGAATTAACACTTATGTATTTAATCATTTTCTTGTCTGCTAAACGAACGTTATTCTCAACTTAATGACCATTAGCGGTAATTACGTAATGAGAGAATACATTACGCTTCTCTTGCAGTCTTTGAAGCCAGAACGCTGGAAATGTTAAGATTTGCATCAGAAGCGATCGAGTACATGCTAATGGATAAATGCATGCGTTTTTCTACACAAGAAAACATTACCAAACCAAAGATGAAAGATGCTATCTTCTATTTATCATAATGGTCCTGGAATTACGGCATCTACCATAAATTATTAAATTTATAGTTGAAGAATAAATTAATCCAGGTTTTAACATTTGACGAGACTAACTTATTAAGAATGTAATAATTATGGCATTAATTAAAACCACGGTGGAATGTTTATGGAGTTTGTGAGTATCATAATTGTCCTCAAGATGTCTGGCGGGAGATTTCCTCTTCTAGGTATGGTGATTCGTTTCCTGGTATGTTGGAGTCGTCTCCTAGGTAAAGGTACCATTCTCCGGCTGTAATTGTTATGACATAATGTCTTCCGAATGTTTGAAGTGATGTTTGTGAAGATTATAAAGTATAAAGCAGGCATGTGAGGAAACTGTCCAGCGTTAGGAAGGTAGGTGGTTGTACCCGGATGTACAAATGTGGTCCTCCTTTACCATTAAAGTTAGAAAGTCGACAACATACACTGGTTGGTGGTGCGACGTTTAATACCAGAGAAAAGAAATAGTAAAGCCGTAAATTTACAATATACATTGTTTTTGTAACACACACAAAAAAGTCATACATTTTATATTCATTATGAAGTATTATTAGTATACATGCATTATAAATAACATGTATATAAATAATAGAATAGATACAAATAGTACTATATTAGGAAACGTATGTCATAGAATGCTTGAACCAATTCAATAATTCAGTGTTTTTTGCGTGTGCCATTGATCAATTCACTGCCATTTTTAAATCAATTTTACTTTTAAAAAAAGTGTGCAATATTTGTCCTGTGTTATTCACAGACAGAAGTAACGTACTTTTGAAGGTAAAATTGTAATTAATTCTATGTAAAACACAATAGTACATATATCAGCTGAACAAAGTCCAAGTCTGTGAAAATCTTTTTTCATTTAAGGTCTTTTTTTTAAATTATGGTGTTTTTATAAGAATTTATAACAATTTTACAATCACAGGTCTGTTAAATACTATCGCCTGGTGCGATACTCTGGTTAACTCATATACATAATATAAATGCACTTCATAAATAATAATGTACAACAAAATTATCACATCTAAATAACTTCAACACAATGCTTTTATATTTAAATAATCCAAATGTTAAATTCTAGACAAACACATTTTGCAAGCTCAAAAATACAAAATGACTTCTTTTAACAAATACGGAACACTATTTTTAGAATTCCGTTTTAACATGTTTAAAAACGTCTTTGAAATAATTGCCTTTGTCATGACGTCATGTTCTTTATTAAGTTTGTAATTCTAGTACCCGGCTGTACCATTATTTTACATTGTATGTATTTTTGAAGTATGTTTTTTATAAACATTTTGATCATGAATACTATCAAAATTTAAGTACTAATTAACCCTGTGGAATCAATTAATGTAACAATAGTGTCGTTACTTTTTTACCTTTGATATATTTCTGATCAACGTAGCATAAAATCTAAAACAATCCGGATCTTAGATATAAAGTGTACCTTGAAACGTTATACGTATATCTACACGTGCACGATACAATAAGGTCATACACTCAATGGAACTAACGTCCATTAGTTCCATGAAGACATTTTTTAAAGAAATACTAGAATGTTACTTTTACAGACATATTTGTAGACATATGTTAAATATCTTAGTTGTCGGCTCTTTGCGGAATGGTAAGTTAATACTGGATAGAGAGGCAGCGGCCGTGGTTCAGTGGTTAGTACGCTATATTTGTAACCCGGAGATCCGGGTTCGATATCCCAGTCGCCGCAGGTCTTATCCTTCCATAAAAAATAAGTTAAACTTTAAACTATAGTCCAAGAAAATTGGTTTGGGTGAACTGTCCGCGGTGTATAACTGAAATACCGTCGAAAAAAGGCGAAAAACCCTTTGAAAAAAAAAGAATATAAATTATGTTCCTCTATGTTTCACCGACTTTATGGAAAGGAGGACGAAATACGGTGAGTAGCTCATAGATGTTTGAGTTATTTGAATATATGTGTCAGAAGGCAATTTGCTTTAAAATTGGAGAAAGAGTTCGCATTAGAATTTAGGGCATGCTCCGAACAGTATGAAATACATTGAAACCCAAAAACAAAACATTCTACTTTAATAAAAAAAATACAAATTCAAATAATATTAAAGGTAATCGGCTTAATGGTGTGTTTTTGATATTTGAAGAAAATGCTTAACTGTATGTGACATGGACAAACATTAAACAAATTGTTGTTTCAGTGGGTTCAACACCGGTTTCCAACAATACTTCAGATAAATACGGCGGCATTGACGGTATTCTAACCAGTACCACAAGGACCCGCAACTTCTACACAAATGGAGGAAAATCGACATTTTGGTCAAATTCATAGAAGGTTATGACCGACCTGTCACGACTGGGATTCGAAGCCGGGTGGCCGGGGTACAAGTCAAGCGGACTTACCACTGGACCACGGCAGCGGTTCTTAATAACCGAGCTCACAGTTCTTTTAGACAAGCGATGTACACTTTTCATGGCCAAGACTGTGTGTTAACGTTTGTATTTCCTATTTCGTTTCATTATGTTTTAGAACACTACGGAAAACATCATTTAGACATTCTTAAACTATTTAACCAGAACGTTCGTTGATTACATTGTACTTATCAACACTTTACTAAAAAATCGGTAACCATGGCATTTAAAAAATAATTAATGTAATTTGGATAACTTTCGTTATGTGCATGTCGCTCAAAGCAACTTTCTACGACAATTTTCTGGTAACCTCAAAGTGCGCCGTAGGCACTATACAATATTACAATATGATCTATCATTTCCTTGTCATCATTTCCGGAGCCAAAGTTGGATGAAGATCGACCTATACTATTAGAAGTTTTTGATAGAGTTGTTCATATACAATTGTTTTACTTTTATGCAAAACACGTTGTTACTGCGGTTTTAGTTTCGTGCCATTATTTTGTTGTTGTAAGTGGAACCATTAAATCGTGATTATGCGCCTACATCTGTCAGTCCAAAGCACTGGGATAACATGTTCTAATATGTTTATTTTTTATAACAAACTTACATTAATAGTTTAATACACATATACGAGTATATATGGCTGTAATGTATGCCACACATTGATTCTTCATAACCCCGTGACTGATACATTACTCCTTTTAATGCGGAAGAGAAGTCCAGACTTCCCACTGATCAATTCGTCACTTATGCCATACAAGGAAGTGCTCGTTCGGTAGTATCTCTGATCTGTCGTATTCTACACCAAACAAGGCTTCATTCATGATCAATTCTATATGTTAATAAATCAGTGATTTGATATAGGCCCTGTTATTTGTCAGAGGGCAGTCGTATTGGCCCAAGGCCGAATGTCGAGGGCCAAATACGACTGTCCCGAGAAAGTGACCGGAAAGTGATATAGATATTGGCCCGCTTATTGGAAATGCCACTGTATTATTATGCCGGGCAGTAAACAAGTTACAAGGCTGATAATAAATAGTTATTTAATAAAGTACATTATAAAAAAATTACAAGCGTACATGCAGTATAGATCTATATAAATCTGGATTCTATCTATCATAACCGTATTTGTTGAATAGTCATAAAATACTTTGCAATCAAACTTGTGTTCGTGGCCACATCCAGTTAAAGGCCCTCCTGTAAATAAAAGCCATTCTATCAAAATACATCAATGATTGTTCTCCGAATTAAGGTCACCTGTCATTAAAGACCAAATTATATCTTTATTCATAAGTTTGACATTGACATTGTTTACAAATACCTTTGTAGTGTACACAATTCCATAACTAATACGCGCGAATGAGTCACAGCTAATAAATAAATGACTAGATGAAAAGATATAATACTGACACGTGGTTCATAAAGAGTCTATGTTTAATGATTGACGGCGACCTTCGATAAGCATACATGACATGATGGTATAGTCGCTCAATTGTTATGGCATTATGGTGGCCGCTTTATTTGCTGAAAAAGTTACATTCAAATGCATTGTGTGCACTTTACTGTCAATATGATATAGTTTGCACATCTATGGCATTTAGCGTTATTCTGCAAGTGTGAAAAGATCTAAATCTTTGGTTAATTTTAAATTATGTATTTCTATTCTTAAGAAGATTAGAAATGTACGCTAAGAATTTGTTTAAATGACATAAAATGATAAATATGTTCATGTTTTACAACCTGTTGTTTGCATTCAGGGCAATGCTGGTGTTTAATATACTTAAGGTCATGTTCGTACTTCAAACCTACTGCTCGTTGTTTAGTAATACTCGCTACTTTTGACTTAAATTTATATCACTATAGTTACTTATTTATACAATATATTTTGTCAACTGTGCATTGATAATTATGCTAACATTGTCTAGTGATTTAAAGGGCCACTGGACCGGGCGTTTTGCATGTTGTATATATCTATTATTAGGTTTGTAAATAGAATAATGCACGAGACACAATAATAAACACTCTGCTTACTTATTTTTCTTATTCATGCTGATTGATAAAATCTCAATTAAGAGGCACGGAACTTCTTTAGCGACTCCACTTCGACTTTTCCTTCTTGTAATTTAACTATAATTACAAGTGTGATTGTTGACCTTGAGATCTGAATAGATTTTGAGGAAAATCAACCAACGTGTGTTCTTAAATTACCCCCGATTGTTTTCCTGTAATGTTTGTGACACAACGTTAAAACGTTACTGATCAAAGTGCCATAGTTAGTTAAATTACCAAACATTTATCAAATCTTTCCGCACTGTGATTATAACAATATTCTAAGGGTATATTATATCATTTTGAAAATCGCAACTGTAACCGGAGCCTACATAATGTGACATATCGGACACCTTAATCAGGTAAGTTTGGTGTCGATCGGTACGAGGTCAGCACTAAAGTCTACTTTGTGGAATAAATGAATCATTTGTATGGTATGTTGGTGACATTCTTATTACAAACATCTAAACTTATTGATTACCTTCGGATCAAAGGGAAAAAATCAAATGATATTTTTGTGTAAATTTGTCAACACAATTATAGTAAATGTGTACGCTGGTGCCATATAATTAATTCCATTCATAAACTTGTAGCGAACCTGTTCCTTGATAGTTATCAATATAATATATAACGTGTGTCAAAATATATTTATCGTGTAATCCACCTCTAATATAGATCTAAATGTTCTATGCATTTGAAGTACGAAGCAAACACATTTATATAATGCAATATAAACACAACCATTACAAAACAACTGTCAAGATCTGTTTAAGGATCAGCTCTTAGGACGTATCATCACCATTGTTGAGCGATGAAAATCTACGACTTTCAAACATCATGATTATTCTCAAATCACAAACACAAACAGCCGAAAACACCAATCAAATCAAATATTTTCAAAAGACAATAACAACAAAAGCATCCAACGAGTGTCACTGCTAAATTAATATCATTTTGCACCATCACCGTTAATCTATGAATACCATTGTCACATAGACAACATACAACGTCAATTCTGCGAACAACTTTGCAACACAATTATTATTCACTTCATTATGCCAGAACACCATTTCGGCACAAACAATTGTTGACCATCAAACTGTGTGTTACTAACCATTAATAATCATTAAAGTAAGCTTAAGCAAATTATGCATCACTCATCTATGGTATGCAATCAAAATTGTCAAAATGCTTTATTTTATACAACGGCGTTTGTATAAAATCTGTGTGATTAATCAAGATAAAAAGATGTTGCGTTAAATAAACGCAAAAACCCCGGGCGGCAGCTTGACTTAACATCGTACGGACGGACAGAAAAGGCATTTACTTTTTGCCCTCGCATCATCTGATGTCGGTGGTATAAATCGAAAAGTTCTTTAAAATGATATATTAACAGAAATTGATAACAAATAATGATACATCATAATTATATCACATTATGTATACGTGTTCATATTGAAATAGATATTCGAAGATAATAATTATTATGTGCTTAGCAAAGATGAATATTCAATTAAGAAATGTAATATATCGAACAACTAGGGCCTAATTCATTTAAGAGTTGATAAGGTTTAATACTACATGTAGAACAACTTTATAATGTTGATATTGTATTTTTTTGGAAACTTAGTATTGGCAAGGTTATTATGAATGCCATGCAATATTTTGACTGACTGTATGTTACTGTATTATGATACCAGAAAAAAAATGTTAGAAATGATTTCATCATTGATTGAATCAAAATGGTCGCCCACGTTGGATATTATAATTATATGTATATATTAAGAGGTGTACTCTCTATGTAATATGTTCTCTTGACTTTAATAACGTATGAAGTGGTTTGATGTCGTGTTACGACGTAAAACGCGACAACGTGCTCTTCATGACAACCAGTGGTGGTTTTGTTATTTCATATTGCCTTATTGATCCTTTCTGTACGTTTTTTTTACAAGTAATTGTATTGTATAACAGCTAAAGCATTTAAACAACACATGATGCGATTCTGTTTTTATATGTGTATATATCCGCCGCATTTAGTTATAGCGAAATTCCGCGAACTTCCAGAACATCCCTCGCATATGCGGTAGAACCTGTCAAATCGGGACTTATTCTGACTGACAACAAGTTCGGAAGGTTTTCGGATTAGACTTCTTGACCAATGCATTTTTATTTCTGAATTGTACCTGTTAATGTCAGTCTATTATCTAGTTATCACAATTAATATCATTACAGAAAATGTAAGTTCACTTGGGTAGTTGTTATTTTTGTGACTCTAAATTATATCGTACTTAGTATAATATTATATTTACCCCGCTTACAAAATTGTCAAACATGCTTTTTACCTCGGCTGACAATTGTTTACATTGATCCGAATTGTGTCATTGTGGTATATCATTGATATATATACTCTAATGTTACTTATATGTTGAAATCTTGGGTGAAAAGCATTAGTAGATTGTTTTAAATAACAATACAACCTCTCCAAAGCAACACCCTTTGGAAGAAGCAAAATTGCGTTGTTGTTGAGAGGTTGTTGCTCTCGAGAAGTTGCGTTAATAGTAAATAGAGGGAATACTTCATGCTGTTGTTGAAGGGAGGTTGTTGCTCAGGAGAGGGTCGCTCTGGATAGGTTGCACTGTATATGTAACATAGAAGGGGAACACCACAATGTAATCACTTTTATTTCAGTAATTATAAACTGTTTATTGTCATATTAGGTTTCGTACTAATCGTCATTATGGCATGCTATAACTTAGAATATTTTAATTGGGTAACATCCGCTTGTAAACTACTATAACCAATTAAATATTGGTAATAGATCGATACTGCATTTTCAGATCAATCAGGCCGACTAGCCCATGAAGACATACCATATTTACAAACATATTCATTGATAGCATACATAGTTATATAATATGCATGCACAAACATAACAAAATTATAAATACACTTCGTAAGAGAGAAGACGTATATATTATTATACGATAATAAATATCAAAACAAGAATTTAATCATGTACAGCGCAACCTCTCCAAAGCAACACCTTTGGGAGTAGCAAATTATATTGTTGTTGTTGTTGCTCTTGTTGTTGAAAGGTTGTTTCTCAAGAGAGGGTCGCTCTTGAGAGGTTGTATTATATGTGTTACATATAAAAATAATACAGAGAACAACATTTGACACTGAATTATAGCAAAATTAATGTAAAATTAAAACATTATTGTCTTGCATTATGCTGCTTTATTTACCAAAGTCTAGTGAATATTTTTTCTTATATTGCATTTTTAATTATCAAATATTTTGTCAGAACCAAACAACAAAAAGATTAAGAGTCCATTCTGTTTGAGTTAAAAGAATTATCCTATAATCACGCTATCACAGACTTGCTATACATAAAATACTCAGATGTATAAACTTGTAATGACATACAAAATTTCTATTAAATTTTACATTTCCTCACTCACATGTTAATATTTGCCTTTTTAATTTTCTTATAGGATATAGGAGAAAAACCTATTATGAGTTTGTGGTGTTCAATTTAATAGCTGTTTGTACGACAACTGCTTCCCTCGTTAAATAAACACGACCACACTGTTCCTCTATTATTTCTGTACGTTCAAACATCTAAAGTAACATTTTGGTAAATTTTAAATCAGCCCACCCATGTTAAAAGATGAGAGATACCCAAAATTAATTCATAATTTTCTGATGTACCCGATATAAAACTATTCAAGGTTGGTGGCTTTTATTTGAGAAGATGTCATTTTATGATTAATGACTTCAAGACGACAACGATATGAATAGTTCTTTTTTATGATTCATCAGCAATTTAGTAAGTACTTTCCTTGATGGAATTATCAGGGACAACCGCATTGAATACTTCTAGAATTAATTCATTTGGTTCGAATACGTGTGAAATTTCTAATAAATGGTATTTTTATTGTATTAATTGGTTATGATAGCATATTTTTGAAAACAATTTAAGACTTTTCAGGTCCGTATTTTAACAGAATATTTAGTCATCTATTTAAGCGTGTGGAGCTATAAACGCGTGCCTGTATGCCATGTACATTGTATTTGCAGCTAATTTCAGAAACGATGTCAATTTAAAAAATCTAGCTAAGCAAATACAAAGCTATCATTATTCTTATTTATTATTTGCATGCAAGAAAACATAACAATTTTATTATTATTTAAATTGTATTCCAAACATTTAAAACTTATCAAAAAGTTGTTTTCTATTATAATTGAGTTTAGTTTCCTGAATTTTTCTTAAAATATTTTATAATACATTCACAACAATTTGTCGTTATTATTTCATGCAATCAGAAATTAAGTAGGTACACTATTTATTGATTGAGAAGCCGCCATTGTGAATATGATCTATGAGATACATAGTCTATGACCAATTTTATTTTGAATAAATTGCCTAGCAATGAATTCTTGAAAATATCTCTCCAAAGTCATGATCAACTAAAATATTTATTTATTAAGAGAATACATATTTTCTATACCTTGAATGACTGAGTGTTTTATTTTGACAATAAAATGTATCCAAAACGTTCGCATAAAATTTGTGGTTTATTATGTTTTAAATAAATAACATTTCCTGACACTTGCGTGTGAATATAAAAGTTTCATCCATATAATGACGATATTAAACTCTGACTTGTTCTATAAAACGGTAACATAACACTGGGCTCGTATTACAGTATGGAATGTGATAGTATAAATTAACGATTAAAATGACACCTTCATACATTACAAGTTTATTACTCATTCATTAAGGTATCCGACACTTTAATCCGTCCTGTAATTTATACAAGCAACATTAAATAAAACGTGAATAGTCATGCAAGGGAGCTAACTCGAATACAAAAGTTGGATTGTTTCTGTCGTAGATATATATGTACTATAATTTCACCGACTGCAATTTAACATTTCTTGAAGAGAAATATCGCCAGGACAACGGATAAAATTATTCTTTTTTGTCGCAACAGTAGCGTACATAACAGGCATGTTGTGATATAGTGCATACAAGTTTCACACTATAAAAGTCATTCTTTTGCTTTGTATTATTTTTCTGATTACAACCGAATTGTGGTATGTGTGGCCTTCCTGGCATCACAACCTGCGTGCTCTCACGGGCGTATTTAATCAAATCATTATATTAGAATATTAGATTTGTAACATGCGCTAAAATAAGGCCACAGCATCGGGACCACACACGCTGATTATGACGTAATTATAACCATCGTTACAAAACGATAGTCACGTGAGTATGTGTTGAGTAATAAATGAAACAATCTCTGAATATTTATAAGAAAATTAAAGATTCTATTTTCATCTCCGTTCACGAATGAATTGACGTCAAAATGATATGTTAAGTTGTTACTCTAAATAACTTAATGTACTGTAGCCTTCTTCCTTGTAAGTACAGTATAGAGTGTGCCTTGAGATGATCCCTGGGGTAATATATAGTTAAGTACGAATCAAACAGTTTTTATCAGTTTTTAAGATCATCGAAATTATATTCAATGTTACAAGATGAATACAACCTTTTGAACGACAATAAAAGAAAATATTTTTGAAGTTGACTTTTAATGAGTGGTGCCCGGCTATACCGTCATACCGGGGAACCAGACACCACCTTTTCAGCACGCGAAGTGTCAATCAGTAAAAAACACAAGTACTTACGCAGATACGACGTGGCACGCGTAGTGCGGAGTTCAATAATGATTTAACAACTTGTTTTAATGTTTTTATCAGACTCGTAATAAGTCTTAATTATTGTGTTGAAAGGTGTCATTGCACCACCTCTCTCAATTGTATCGTTGGCGATTTGTACGAATGACATACCATTCCTGGTAGGTGGCGGGCCTGCGATTTATTGGTATTCAAATAGTCAATACTCATTCATCATAATGTTGTAACACTTTTATTCAAGTTTATTTTATAAGTTCATTTCAGTAAATCCACGAAGTCTTGCAGTCCAAGAGGACATAAACAGTCTGTTATAAACAGAACACATACGCATGATACATGTATTAATAAGAAATATTTTTAAAATAAATATACAGAATAAGCACGTTCAGAAATACAACTTGAATTCGTTCGTTTCATTTGCCAGTGCGCGTGAACTTAATATAGCTATTAATATCTGCCAATAGTGTATCAACTTATAGATTGTATTTATTGCTTAGATATACAGTCAAACCTGTGTTTGCGGCCACACCGGATGACGCCACCCTGTGAATAAAGACTATTATATTAAAAAATGTCATTGAATATTTAGAACAAATTGACCTTCAAGTAAGGGCAACCTGTCAATTAAGGTCGCAATTTGTCTTTCCCAAGGGTGGCCTTTGTTCACAGGTTTGACTGTAAGTGATTCGTTTTCATTTGATTGATGACATATGATTAATGACTTGAAGTTTAACTTTTAGAATTTAAAAAAAACATAAATGTTTGAGTCGCGTGTTAACGGCAGACCTTAGACTTGAACAAACGTAGGACGCTCGTTTCAGAAGAATCTTACATGTTTTTCATAATACAACATGACAACTACGTATTGCTCATGAGACATTGAGTACACAAAGTTATATCCATGCGGAACATTTCTGTAACTTTACCGGTTTTATCTGCAAAGTCCAAGAAGTTTTTGGTCTGATTGTAATGAAAAAAGTCAATATGTTTGAATAGTTACTGTTTGTCCTTATTTCTGTACATAACGAAACAATACGTGACTCATTTTCTCCACACCAGGTTCTCCGCAAATTGTATGCGATATATATTTTCCAAATTTCAAATGCGGACATTTCATTGGACAAGAAATTAGGAAAAACTGTTCTCTGCGTCTTTATTGGTTAAAATGTTCTGAAATAAAAATCTTCGTGTTATTACTGTATGTTACTGTAGGAATTATTGAGTCAGAAAATTGAGTATTACATCCTAGCTGACTCACGGACATATTTCACAAAAATATACATATTATATTATACATAGAGAATGTTTTTAATTACCATAGCAATTAGACATATCCATTCCATAACTAATTCCAGTTTGTCTGTTTCCTAATTAATGTGACTACTTTGGTATCGGGTTTTGTAGCCATTTAACTGAAATATGCAACCAGTGTACACCATGCATCGTAGTGAGAAGAGGGTATAGAATATAACTTGGTTCCGACGTTCAAATAAAATATTAGAATAATTAGTTTTTCGACTACTAACAATCTAAAAGTATTTATTTAAACTGTAATAGATTAATAACAGACATCTTACCGACACAACATGATTTCAAATAAATTAGTACCACGTTACGGTCTCGACACTATGAATACGTTGTTACTTGTTAATTGCTTTAATTAGCCAAATAAATCCGCGCACCTAGACAAAATGTCTACATATGCAACAATCCAATGCTATAAGTTTTCAGTAGATTCCATGTACGTCACACACAAGAGGTTCGAGTTTGCTGTATGCTCGCAGGAACGTGAAGCAGTGTTGTTGCTGAAGTTTCGCGTCATAGTAAACCTATGTGGACAATGTATATGTGTATACATGTATACATAAATACGATTGAATATTGGGTAGTAAGAATTTATTAACAATAAATAATTGACATTCAAATTTGATGACAATATGGCATGAAATTCTATTCGTTCGTTCGTCTATTAGTTCACTCATTCATTCATTCATTCATTCATTATTACAATTTGACCTTCATATGTCCGTTACTATACTGTCTGTGATTCAAACGATACCATAATTACTAGATTTGTTATGGCACTCCAATATTAACAATAATGAAAATGGCAGCCCATCACTGGTAGTAACAATATATACATGTATTTCGTTCCTGTGTTTTTCTTGTTCAGGATAAATATGTATTATGTAAATAAATAAAATGACAATACGCAACAGAAATACAACAATGAAATAGAATTTCGGGTAAAATATCACAACTATTTTTATCTTATACAAATGACATCATTTTCACTATTGATTTATATTCATATATTAGGTCTTATTCCCCCAGCTCATATATCCGATATGTTGGATAATTATATCAAAGTTTTAAATTATATATATACATAATATATAATACATAATGACTTAAGTATTTTCTGCAAGTAGTTCACAGCAGATTTATACATAACGTGAAATTCATTGTAATCAATACATACTTATATCATTTATCAACTGCATTTGTTTAAGATGCAATTTCATGCATTTCGTCAAATGGGGGCCATTTATCTATATGGCTATTACTGGGACGCCAAGATTATTTATGTTCGCCATTATAAGTCTATGATAGCTGCGCCTATGAAAATATTCCCATTTATCTGACATTATTTCAGTTGTGGGCGGGAAAGTTAACTTATAAACAACGATACATGATTAGTAGGAAGATTATGTGTCGATATGATGTGCTGGAGGCAGTGTTGTGCGCACGGCAGTAGTAAACAGGCTCCCAGCCATACTTCTCCGCTCTTAGAAAACACTTGGATGAGATTTTCAGCATGGCGTCACCGAGCCATGTAATCGCGGAGACTCGCCTTTAAACGCTTGAGTACGTGTGTAGATTCATAAATGTCTGATGATTAAGTGATCATATGGATAGATTTCCAATTTTATGTGAATAAAGTAAATTAAAATCAACACATATTCATCAGAGAAGTTATTTGACGCCATCATTTCCTTGCTGTTATATGAATGGCCTTCCTTGTATGAATGGCCTCTGTTTTTGCATGTTTGTACTTTAGCGGTAAATGTGTTTTCATTCTATGTGAGAATATACTTTTAATATGTAAACGAAAACAAATCAGTAAGAAATACATTATAGACAAAATTATGCTTCTTTGCACGAATTTTATACAAATGACGCAAAATAACAACAGTCAGCTAGTATTCCTCCGCGTTAACTCTCACTGATCAGCACGACCAAGAAAATAGTCCGTGAGTGAGGATGCTTGTAAATGTCTGTGACTCTTTGAAGATTATGAATATTAAATACAAAATCTGACAAATCACTGAATAATAATTGACATTGTATGCACTCGGATCACTTAAATAATTCTGAAACGATTGTCTGTCAACCCTCAGATTTCTTGTATCGTGACGGGAACCAGTATAACTGATATCGTGCCAGCATCCTGTGTCGTATCATACTAAATATGTGTAAAATCATAACAGTTCTATCAAGATTCCGTGATGAGAAGTCTGTATCTTGGGAACGCTTTCATTATTGCACGAAAGCAGACGACAAAATTTGTGGTTACAGAAGACACCCATGTGGTTTGTAGAGAAATCTGTTGTGGCTATCTGATCATTCACTGAGAGACAATGTGTGAAATTATCACATAGTTACTGAAATATAACCATGCTGTACGTTTACTTCCCATCTACGAACAGAACGCATAATATCTCAAATACAGTACATATGGGCAAAATACACAGACCAAGAATTTAGCCCCAAAAAATGCATTTTTACGTTTAACTCTGATCTGAAAAGCGCAATAACAATTTAAGATTATCTAATTCGTTAAATTCTACCAAGCATTTAGAGCCAACAGAATACGATGGTCACACGTACCTTAAATGAGAGAGTTTGTAGGGTTCCATCTGACAATGAACAATGGGACGTAACTCAATGAACAAAATATCAGACGTGGTAATTGTAGGGCCTGGATGCTGAGCATTGTGGGATGCCAATGTCATAAATAAAACACAGACGACACATTATTGTAAAATTCACAAATTTATATGCAAATTTACGTTTGCGTGCTGATATTACTAGAATCATTGAATAAAGCAATGATATTTAAATCGCGTATCCGCACAAGTCTATTATACAAAGAACAAATTGGTTGTTTGCAGTCCCAGTAATAATGATTAATTCCGGGCGGATTTCGAACCAGGCAGTATCTTTAAGACGTTGATTACTCTTCATATTATTCTGACTAATTGATCCCCAGTAAGAACACGCTAACTTGCCTTTGTGCGATACTTAATACAAACTTCATTAACGGTGAGTATTATAATGTTTATAATTAATTATTCATTCATGGAATGTCAACAGCCAATTAAAAGCCCGCATTTCATAATCCCAAGAACTCTTTTGTATTGAGTGTCGTTTTCTTCTTACTCCCCCGCCCCATATAACATTAGATAGTTAATTAATAATCGTGGACATTGACCACAAATAAAACCAAAGCTGTGAAGACACTGCAATTGTTCGGAACTAGTTGAATTCCTTTGTAGGATGAGGTATTGGAAACTGGACGATAGTTCAGCTTTCCATAGCTTTCACTCACTCGGTGCGCATGAATTTTGATGCAGACCAAAGAACTACGCTTTTCTACATCCACAATGCAATTGTTTAAGTTGTTCCCGTTCCATGTACTTTCTTGAATGTACATACTATTTTGAGTTTGCATTTATGCGATTGAATTGTAAAATTGGAACTATTTTCGTAGGCGGAAGGTTAATGGAAAATTTCCCCATCGACTGTTGAAAAATGGTCTTAAGTTCTTAACAATGTGTTCGTACCGAACATCAAAAATAGTACTGTATTACCAATAGATAAATTATATACGAGCTGTAAACATAAAATTCTTTCAACGCCCACCCATGTTCCATAATACATGCACATACATGTATAATAAAAATCAGCTTTTTGAATCCCAACCTGCCATACCATACCATAACAACACATACAGAACAAGAACATCGTAGCTCTGAGTGATTCATCGTCAAGATGTATTTCATTAATCTCATAGTGCAATGTCAAAAACCTAGAGAAGATCTATTTCATTAATCTCATAGTGCAATGTCAAAAACCTAGAGAAGATCTATGTCATTAATCTCATAGTGCAATGTCAAAAACCTAGAGAAGATCTATTTCATTAATCTCATAGTGCAATGTCAAAAACCTAGCGAAGATCTATGTCATTAATCTCATAGTGCAATGTCAAAAACCTAGCGAAGATCTATGTCATTAATCTCATAGTACAATGTCAAAAACCTAGAGAATATCAATGTTATTAATCTCATAGTACAATGTCAACAAAAAAACTAGAGAAGATCTATGTCATTAATCTCATAGTACAATGTCAAAAACCTAGAGACATCTCCACGGCTTTAATGACATGAGAGATTGTCCAAGACGAACAGCTTTGGCAAATTAGAAGATTGTGAAATGGAGTTCACCTAAGATTACTCTTAGATTAGGAGGGTACCGCATACAAGTTACAGAATACAGACTCCCAGCCTATTCTTCCAGCACAACATTTACAGGGGATCGGATTATATCTTCACTTACAGAGAACGCTTTTTGGTTGCTTCTTACATAGATATGATTAGTTGCACCTAACTTTAAAACTTCAGACTCTGAAATCAATCTTCAAAGAAGCGTTCGATCGCCATTATTTTATGTTGATTTCACTTCCGGTGGCAAACAGTATTCTAAATCTATTTCTGAGTACTTAGCGGGTAATGGCTGCCATTAGGATATTTGTCGTGTTGTCTGTTCGATAATTGTACCATTTCATGGACACAGGCAATTTGTCACCATCAGAACGTCTAATTCTTCCTACGTGTTGGAGAATTATGCATGGGCGTTCTGGTTTATACGTCGATTTATTTCAAAATGGCCGCGAGTATCACTTTTGTGTGACATGGCAAACTTCCGGTTTACGACCCTCAATATCGTTTGGCAAGGTTTATCTTGACAGCTGTATATTGACTAGAAAATAAAAGCGACAATCACTCTATTTTAGCATTCGGGATGAGACTGTAAATGACAACACAATCTTCCGCTTGTTGCTGTGCTTTAGAAACAAATCGAATTCACCAATGATAAATAAAGCAGTATTTCAAGTTCTATATGTTGTAAGGCTTCATAATTGAGCTATTGATTCACCAATTAATTCCTGAAATTAGACCACCCACAAACCTGTCTTCTGTTGTAGATTCGACGTATAAATAATGATTTGGGTGAACTGACATCGAAACGTAAACATTGGACTTGTTTTTGTACAACTACAGTCAAAACCTGTGAACAAAAGCCATCCTTTTGGCAAGACATATTGAGATCTTTATTGAAATATGACCTTTATTCGGAGATTAATTTATTCTAAATGATCAATGACGGCTTTTTAAAAGAATGGATTTAGCGGTCACCTCCGAATGAAGGCCGCCTGTCAATAAAGTCACATGATGTTTTTTCTAATGGTATCCTTTGTTCACAGGTTTGAATGTAGGCGCTGTTATGGACGAAAACTATTTGCAATAGATGCATAATATTATACATGTAAAACAATGCGTACTCTAATTTTGATTGTCGCTGGTTAATATTATCAAAATAAAAGTGTTACTGGCTCTGTTCACAGAACTATGGTTGAAGGTTGGTCACCATTTTACATACTAGGCATATTGTTAAACAGTTGAACCCCTCGAATTTTGTCTAAAGGAAAGTAGACAGGCCGCCATTTTCTTGCTGTTGTTCACGGACTACTTTTTTGTTGCTGTTGTTCACGGACTACTTTCCATCATGGCTGACCTTGGGAATCCAACGACGGTAACAGCATGTTTCTCTTTCAATGGGAACTTGTTGACCATCTTATCAATCGCGAACGATAAACACGTCTGAAAGTCTGTAATTCTGAGAATTATTCTTGAAAACGAGTACCTAATGTTGCAAAAGTAGTGACTGGAAACCGCGAACTTCTCAGTTACGGAAATATCCGAGTAGTTACGATTGATTGTTTAAATCGGTCAATGCAGTCATGTTAAGGAACATGGTCCTTTTTTTTGTTTATTTGAATTTGAACTCTTTGAGAAATGGCTGGACCAGATGCAAGGCGTGATTTGCATGCTTTTGATCCGTGACCTCTGGGTATTAACTGCGCATTTACTGCATGTGCATTATCATAACAATAATTTATATTGTTACGCTGTGGTCATAGACATATGTATATTATGTAATAACGACAATTATTGGATAAGTAAAAAAGACGTACCTAATGGAATACCATTACCATAAAAACAACAAACAATATCTATTTAACTTCCGTATCCTCCGAAGACCATTGTCATAGTCTAAGAGTTAATGAATTAATGAAAATGTGCTATTGATCTTCAAGTTAGGGGAAAAAAGATATTTTTAGAATCAAAGTACTGGATGGTTATTTCAAATAGCCGGACACGTTATTAACACAAAGTTCATGCATTATAAGTGATAACGTGATATTTATATACTATTTTTCAAATTAGAGAACTTGTATGTAGTAAGTACAAATCAGAGTGCTGCTATTTATTGAGTTAAAATCAGGGATTTTTGGTATTTAATAAGTTTAAATTAGTAAGCTGGTATGAAAAAAGTTGGAGAACGGACATTAATAAAGCTCTAATTATAGTTCGGGTATTTATTAAGTTCAAGTCAGTTTGCTGTTGTTGTTAAAATAATAATCAAATTCTAAGGGTAACCTGGGTACGGTAAATTAAGACAAGGAAGTATAAAACTGCCGATATGTAATTCAAGTATACAGAGCAACCTCTCCAAAGCAACACCCTTTGGGAGCAGCAGAAATATATTGTTGTTGAGAGGTTGTTGCTTTAGAAAGGTTAAATCAATAGTTAATTCGTGCAGTGGAAAAAAACACATGCTGCTGTTGAAGAGAGGTTGTCGCTCAAGAGAGGATCGCTCTGTACTGGACAGCTTGTACTGTATCTAACGTACATGATCATAAAATGATACAGGAAAGCTATTCAATGATAGTTTGGTTTAAACAGGGTTTGTTTCAGTAATTGTGGCATTAAAGTTCAGTACTTTTAATTGATTTGCATTTTTATAGTCCAAGTAATTAACAGTAAATGGCTGTATAAGTCATGTGACAGTTGTTTTTGTGTTGTAATTAGTTATCTGAACAAATTAAATTCTAAATCAATAGAAGGATTATACAATGAAGGAATAAAATAAGTAATTACAGACATGATATGTATACAGTCCGGAAACAAAGTGGAATCGATGATTTCTACAGACGTAAAGTTAATTTTGTGACAAAATGCTCAATAATCAAACGCAAGCAGGTGTTGCACCTAGAATGTAAATCAAATTATCTATCGTATGAATCCACTCAAAAGCTATAATCGAAATGATACAACATAATTATATCATTTTTCATTATATAATTATACAAACAAAAGCTAATCACATTTCATCCAACAAATTGATGATTTTTTTTTCATTTTCTAGCAAAATGTTCTTTTTTGTTGCCATCGCAACACTTTCTTTCAATAATCGATATTTTAAATCATGTTTTCTTCAAATACGGTAAATGGAGAACATCTAATGTGATTTTGGACAGAATTTGACACACGGTCATTTTTGGTCCTAAGTGAACCTGCCCCTGAAAAAATGTTTTAACTTGTAGGTATTCCTAGAGGCAATATCGGCTGAGACTCGGATGTTGAACAACAAACTATCGGACTGACTTCAGGAAAGAGCAAGGTAATGATTGACAAATCGTTAACGAATCACTGCCCTAGTTTTGGTCAATATCTCCGTCATCTATATTTTCATGAAACATACGTTAGCATTATAATTATGAAAATACTCGAGGTTTCAGCTGTCAAAAAGCCTTCACGATAAAAACTCAACATAATATTATTTTATATTCTTTGTCACTTCGAATCTTCTCGCAAATGGCTCATTGCGTCAACGTCTGCGCTATCCGAAATTGCGTGTGTTTTATTAGATCATCACGTCACGTGTGTGTCGTGTCATGTTGTATCAAACCACGTGTGTGTAGTCATGTTGTATCAAACCACGTGTGTGTGGTTTCATGTTGTGTCTGTGTCATACCACGTGATATTTTAACGTGGTATCTAGCACATGCGTTGTTGTGCTTAGTTGTATTTTGTATAATGTGGTAACTCAAAGGTAAGTGCAAAACTAGGTGGTGTCGTGTCAAGACTACTATTCAAAGTCGCTTACGACAGTGTGCCTTCTATAACCATAACAACATTGACATTCTTTTCTAAAACGCATAACTATCCAATATTAGATTTATTCATACGCGATGAGTGAAAACATTTTTTTTCTCATAATTCAAAGCGCGATGTTACACATGTTGATGTGGGTAGCACGTGTCCTGGGTGTAAACATTGCCGCATTGATACCTGATAATTGATTCCAAATAGAAGGTACGAAACTTCTAAAAACCAGTATGGTATGTTAGAATACCTGTTGGTGGTCTCTTGCAACAAAAGAAGTTTGTTAAATCTGTTATCTCCTGTGTTCGTTGAAGATATATCTCTAACCTACCAGTCTCCAGTTTCCTTCACGGGTTCTCGGTTACCATGGAATCGTGACAGAAAATAATGTGCCTATCTGTACTTAGGTCTGATATTCTAGCAGAAACATCAAAGGGCTGTTATCTCAGCCGTGATATTATATACAATCATATCGCCCTCAACAGTACACTTTATTAGAGTGTATGTTCTTCGAGATAGACTTTAGTTCAATTTTTTATTGCACAGGAATGTAAAAATTTAAATTGTTGAAAGTTTAGAAGGAACTTTTTTGGCACGTTGTTTCATCCTTCAATTTCATTAGATGTTAAATTGGAAGAAATATTTCAGTAATGTGGGCTCAGTTACCATAGTGACAAACGGTACGTATGTATACATGTATACGTAACGTTACTTATAATTGTACACACTTGTACGATCGCGTCATGCAATGGAGAAAACATTTATTTATTTATTTATTTATTTATTTATTATTATTCATATTTTAACTATTTCTAAAACATGGTACATAGGAAATATATTACACAAAATGGGCATATAAAGTTACAGTGTTATAACAAACAAAAAATATTACTGAATATACAAATCGAGACTGTAAAATTATAAAAGGTAAATAATATCAGTAAAAAATTGAAACCATGTCAAAAACGTTAAAATACAAGGATAAAACAAAAAAGGAAGTAAATCCTTATTTCCATTGTGGTCCTTTATGAAATTATATATAAATAACCAAGAAAACAACAACAAATTACATTAATATGAAAAAATAATACAAAATCTTAGAGATAATTATTATCACAGAATTTACATCATTATCTAAGAATTATTGATATTTAAAATGTGTATATACTATAAAAACAACTTCAAACACTAGCAAGCAGATGGGCTTTGACGGTGGACTTAAACTGAGGGAGGTTCTGAACTTCTCTTATATGCTGTGGCATTTCATTCCAGAGGGAGCAACCTTGATAAGCAAATGATCGTTTACCAAAACCCGTAACTTTGGGTAGACAGAATCTTCCAGTGTCTGTAAATGAATCACTGGAAGCATCAACTGACACCCTGAACCTAGTGGAATAGTTATGATTCTTTACGCATGTACGTATAGTAGCATTCCTACTTTAATATATAGCGTCGTAATAGTCATAATTACTTATATGGTGAAATTGGGGGGGGGGTCTATTTACTAGAACCAAAGACCTATACTATGTATAGTCCGAGATCTTTGCTAGATCATACATATACATGTATGTATTAAGTCGACATTTGTAGTATTGTGACCTGACACTCAGACATTTACATGATTAAGCGAAGAAATAAGTGTTTAGTGAACTGGACACAATGTCTTCTATTCATGTAAGCATGTGCGAGTGTACATTATACACATGCATATCATATATAGAGAGAATGTGTACATTAATTGTAGGTAGTCAAAAAATCAGTCGAGCGACACTGGACGAAATGGTTCTTGTCGATTGAACAACATCGGATTAATTAGCGAAATAAACTTGACAAGCACATTGTATAACATAATCCGTGCATGCTGCTGCATTACTGATGACACAATTAATAATAATAATAATTATTATTAATAATAATATAATTATTTATATCAATATTGCAACCAAATTTGTATATACAATGTATTTATTGAGTTTTGTACTATTAACATTAAATAATCTTTATTTTCAAATTGTCCACTTAGTTTCCATTCGCAAAAAAAATATCTTCGACGAGGATGGGATTCGAACCCACGCGGGCAGAGCCCAATGGATTAGCAGTCCATCGCCTTAACCACTCGGCCACCTCGTCAACATACCGCCGACTTTCGTATGACGACGAGTGATTTGTCGAGATATATTGAATAATATACGTATAATTTATAATAACAGAATGTATATAATGGATTCAATAAAACATAAATGTCTTCAATGGTTCTTGTCGATTGAAAAACATTGGATCATTTTGATGGAATAAACGTGACAATTTTGCAATAGTCTTTGTTGAAATGCAAAACAGTGTCAGTTCCGTACAATGACTTGACACAATTATTTATACATTTTTATTTATATTAATGTTGCAACCAATTTGAATGAAATTCATTGAGATTAAATAGAATAGTGTGTTTTTTTACATTAAAAGCATTTTTCTATTAACAGTCCGCCTAGCTTCCATCCGAAAAAAAAGAATAAAAAATCATACGACGAGGATGGGATTCGAACCCACGCGGGCAGAGCCCAATGGATTAGCAGTCCATCGCCTTAACCACTCGGCCACCTCGTCTCGATGGAGCAGTATTACCGTATCTATTCAAATTATAGGTAAATTGTAAATTGTGTATGTATTAGTCCGCTTTATTTATAAATGTACATAAAATGACGATATACTTACATCTGTTTTGTTTCATTGTATTATCATGTAAAGGCATATCCTCACTAGGCACTAGTATAACCATAAGGTGATGCATTAATATCCATATCAGTAAATTATTATCTACATGTATATCAATTTCAGTAAAATGATAACAAAATCAAGTTGCACTTGAAATGTTACACAAACGTGGTTAAGATATTATATGTACATTTTACTACGGTATTACAAAACGGTTATTTACTCGATATCATAAAAATAAAGTATATGCTCTGTAATATGTAAGTAAGTAAGTAAGTAAGTAAGTAAGTAAGTAAGTAAGTAAGTAAGTAAGTAAGTAAGTAAGTAAGTAAGTAAGTTTATTGACTTATACATATATACATGCATGTATCTCATCAAGTATAAATTACAAATACATATGAAACAACATAATAACACATGGTATAGTAGTAATGGTATGACATGTAGTAAAGCATTTAAATTATACGGAGGATGAACATTAATTTTGACATCTATAAAATATTACTACGACACTGAATATTATAAATTAACAATATTATAAATT
This sequence comes from Lutraria lutraria, assembly GCA_964023205.1. Taxonomy (NCBI): domain Eukaryota; kingdom Metazoa; phylum Mollusca; class Bivalvia; order Venerida; family Mactridae; genus Lutraria; species Lutraria lutraria. Next base: position 16,160,117 of record OZ026834.1, on the reverse strand, counting down.
AACAATGATAAACTTTCAGTTGGAACTATCAAAACTGTTAAAACAATTTATAGAAAGTTCACGTCTAATATAATAAAGTATTTCTCTTATAATTTGCCTGAAAAATATATCTACTTAAATTCCTAATAATGTATTATATTTGGTCTAACATAATTAATATGTAATATGTTGTGCAATAGTTTATTACTATAATTAATAAATAAGTCAGGTCGATTTACGAGATAGTTTACATAAATTTGTAAAGAAAAAAAGACATTTAATTACTGTTATATATACATAAGTTTTTTGACAAATTATATACAAATATAAAATGACAATACTGACCCGTTTGCGGCTGGTTTAGAATTAAAATTAAAGTTTGGAATGCGGAAATAAACTAAATTAGGCATGTACGCACGTATACATTACTTATAATTATCAGCAAACGCATTTTAAAAAATACACGATGTAATGCGGAAATCCCTTTGGAATTCTATCGGCTTGTTAACGAAAAGGCTTTTATTTACCACCCTTAGAATAAAATTGACTTAAATAAAATAAACGACGAGGATGGGATTCGAACCCACGCGGGCAGAGCCCAATGGATTAGCAGTCCATCGCCTTAACCACTCGGCCACCTCGTCAGTTGTTTGACATAATTTTATCATTCAGTTTTTAAATATAATCATTAAATCTCTCGTGTGACATGTCAATATCAGAGACAGCTGTGATGTTGTAATACAAGGGTTGAACCATATGTTCATTTTTCATTCCCAACTGTGTCGTTATATCAACTAAATCTCATTTCTTCCATAACTTACACTAAATGTGAATATTTTCATCCGGTACACTAATTATACAAAAAAATCATGAAACTAAAGTATTTCGTATATTCAACCTCATATAGCTCAGATTTTCAAGAATTTCAGATTCCAGAGAACTTACTGTTAAATTAGCAAAATTAATCAAATTTCCAAACTCTCTGAATTCTCGGATTAAAAACAGAAGAGAACAGATCTCGAAGTTTATTAAGACGTGCATATAGTACATAGTCATACAAAATTTATTATAAATAGCATAAATTAAATTAAAAACATCAAGGTCGGTAATTATAATACATTGTACTACTAAAATAGAAAATCTATGATCATTTTGTATACTGAAACTGAAATAAGCACTGAATTTAGCAACAAGGATGTAAACACAATTCACTATAAATTATGTAACCAATTACAGTAGAAACCCTCTAAACCGGTCGGCTCTGGGACCAAGCCATTTTTGGCTGGTTTAGAGGAGAAGCCAGTTTAGAGAGGTTTATTTGTCTGGTAAACAAATATTTATATTTCACGTATCACTGGTTGTTCCTAACATTAGAAAGGTGCAATTTTGCAATACAGCGCTAAATTAATTTTTCATTAAACCGATAAAAACATACCAGGTCTACTGTAATAAATAGTATATAAATGTACAATTTACGTATCCCAAATATACAGGACAAATATCGATGAAATGACACTCATCCTCAATATCACGTGTATTACAAATTTGATTAAATACTACGTTCTCTAGAGTACCTACCAGTATGAATGAGTTGGATAGTGAACAGGCGTGAGTTATAAGGTAAATAATCTAAGTACGATTCGAATTCAAACATAAATTTATGTTGATTATAAATTATGATATGTTTGGTTTGGTTTAGTTTCTTATTCATTAGGCACTAAGGTCCATGTGAACAACATATTTACAAACATATATAAATACCTACAATGTTACATGCAAAATACATAGGTATGCATGACAGTAGGTATAATTTAGCCATATTATGCCTATTTCATTGAATATTGATAATTAAGGCATTTATAATACTCATCAAAGAATCATCAAACATATAAATCAACACGTTGCTTGATTCCTTAAAACTCTGAAACTAATCCGGTGAAAAACAATCAATAGCACGTTCCTTGAACTTTCAGATAAAACAAATGTTTGAAAATTAGATGAATAGGGAAACAGTGATTTTTGTGTATGTCATGTGTTGACAACATTGTATAATAATGTATATAAAATATGAGTAATCGTATAACTCCAATAGAATCCGGTTGTAATGATGATACAAACTGATGCCAATATGAATATATAATTATGTCCGATTCTAAATTGCTCATGTGACTTCCTCTCTCATAGTACACTGGCGGATTCAGGGGGAGGGGGGCAGGGAGGCACCAGGCACCCCATCCCTTAAAGCCCCGACCATTGATAGAAAAGGAATAGCGCTCGGACACAAAACTCACCAGAATGCACCATTTCACTTCTTCAAGTTATTTTTATCACTGCCTATTCTTCCCGAAATATTACCCCCCCCCCCCCCCCCCTAGCCTGCAATCCTGGAGCCGCCTCTGTAGTAAATCAAAAATACACACGTGCATTAAAATCCAGGTCAAACATCTGTCCTCCACTTACAACTACCCAAATTATCTTTTTCTATTTCATGAGAAATGAAATCTGTTTTGCCCATGCTTTTATTGAGTGTAAGATCCCTATTTCTCGTTACTACTTTTCCTATTGGATTTATAAGGTCGTAATAAATCAAACCCATCCATACTTATTTTTTATAAAGTTTAAACTTACGTGTATGTCTCGGGAGATAATCTATTTGAGATTTCTTTTACATTTTGCATTTTACGAAGAACATAAAGCACGGATTCTCTGCCTAAAGTTAAGTATACTACCGAAAGTACGGGTGATTTGTATTTTAGCGTAATTCTGTATCACGTGACATCCAAAATGGCGGCTAGTGAACAAGACGATACGGAAACGACGTAGATTTTCTGCGTTTTTTCCAAACCTGGTGGATGGCATTGTTTGAATCATAAGGAAATACTTAAATCAACAAAGAACATTCATAATGACGTCAGTGAAAGTAGCTGTGCGGGTCAGACCCTTAAATAAGAGGTAAAAGCAACTGTCAGAATGAGTTTGTTTTCTTGTTTACTTTTGAATTTGATTCTGTATCATAAATTCTCCGTCAAAAGTATTGTATTAAGTGTAAAATATTAGAGATGTTCATATCTTAGTGTGTTATCTCGCATGTGCAACCAAAATTTCTTTGAAGTTCCGTTTTACATGCCCCAATTTAGCTATCCTGCCAGTGATGCATTAAGCCCTTGGCAATATTGACATAGATGTAAATTGATAGGTTGACTCCTTCAGTCCTTGAATAATTTTTGTTATGTTAATACCATGAATTTACGTTGTGTTTTTAGAATTGTGTATGTGAATGAGTGTGCTAAGAAAAAGATGCCTGCTTCATGTGCAATCCCATTGGATTGATTAGTTAATATTTTAACAAAGATAGATCTATACATACATGTATATATGTATGTATAGGTCTTTGATTTAAAAAAATGATAGCAACCTTTGAATAATAATCTCAAAGCACAAATAAGTTTCAGAAAACTTAATTCTTGGTAATTTTGCAGTACCTGTAATTTTGATCTTCTCAATTGGATAATGTAGTAACCTTGATATTGACATATTCTAATTGACATTGCTTTTTTAACACTGTTTCAAGAACATGAAATGTTTTACTGCTTTAAAGTAAATTAGGAACAAGAAAATTAAAGAAGAAAAATAAAAGAGTTAACCCAACAGCAATGCTGTTGAAAGTGGCCAATACAAGCACTACTCTCTCCCTCTTTTACTTATCAGAGCTCATAAGCTCTCCTGTTTGATACTCCATGCCCATGCAAACACCACTACAACCGTAAAAGTAAATTAAGAGAAAGAAAAATGCATGATCCATACCGGGGATTGAATCCAGGACCCCTAGCACTGTATGCGGACACTGGACCACATCACTAAAGAGTTAACCAAACAGCAAGGCTGTTGAAAGTGGCCGATATTGCTACAAGTACAATCACTATAGCTTTTTAATTTCACTAATGTATCTTTTTTCAAACTGAAGACTTCTGCATAGATTGTATATTCTATTTTTCAGAATACTTAATGCTAATTGAGTATTTACTTTAATTATATTAGTATGTATGTATGTACAGTACAACCTCTGTAGAGTAACACCCTGTGGGAGCTGTAAATATTGGCCATTTTTAGAGGTTGTTGGTCTACAGAGGTAAATTTATTGTAAATATCAGCTTAGGGAAATTTTGAAGGTGTTGTTATACTTATAGAGAGGTTGTTGCTCTACAGAGGGCCACTCTGGAGAGGTTGTACTGTATGTATACATTAAGATTCTGTGTTTTAGGGAGATTGATCTGAGGAGTAAGTTTATTGTCCAAATGCATGGAAAGAAGACAACCTTGACAAATTTAAAGGTATTCTTACTTTTTTAAGTATAAAATAAATGGTTAACTCTATCCTTGTCATTAATTTATTATATGTCTCCATAGTTTGGTAGTCAAATAGTTTGATGTTTGAACTAATTTTTATAAAGCACTAGTCTGATCTACATGTATAAGTGAGCTATTGAAAATAAACATCTTACCACTACCTGTAGCCCAAAAACACAATCTTTAGAAAGTTACAGATATAGAAATGTACTATCCCATGGGTTAGAGCGAGGACCGAACTATTATAGTAGCAAATTATCACACACCATGCATGGTTTTATCGAGCCTTAAAAATCATGTGTCACATTACATGTATATACTATAATATTCCATTGAGATGCCATGTTCAGATTCTTTCTTCTTGTACATGTATTGTAATATTTTGATATACCAGTAACAAATCGCAGACTTACATGTTCTCAGGAAACTTAATGTAGTATGTTGCATATTAATTGTATTTATATTTTATGTATATCAGATGGCTGAGGAGAAATTGGATGGTGTATCAGAATCTACACGTGAAGCGATGAGGGTTAAAGATTTCACATTTGATTTCTCATTCTGGACAGTAGATAAAGAAGACAAGGAATCTTACCATGATCAACAAATGGTAGCTTTATTTTTTATATTTAATTGTGATCATTAAATAATGCTTGTTTGGAGACTCCTTTCTATTGAAAAGTACTGATGCCTTGAAGGATAAGTGACATGTTATTATCTTGGTCTGTACTGGGTTCTGACCAATTACCTCATGGTTTTACAGTCAATGTATTTTCTATTTTGTGATTTTTGGTTTTGTTATTTATAGTGTGTTCTCAGAAGCTTGAATGGTTTTAGTGGGCATAAAATTACTTTTGACTCATAGGAATAAGTGACCATTTGCTACAAAGTAGTGCAAACTGCGTGGTTTGTATGTTAATGATTATGTATATGTACAAATTGTTATAGTAACATTTTACTGATTATGAATTCTAGGTCTATAACAGTCTAGGAGTGGATGTAGTGGACTCAGCATTTGATGGATATAATGCATGTGTGTTTGCTTATGGTCAGACAGGCTCAGGAAAAACATACACCATGATGGGACCTCATGTAAACATATGATAGCTTGATTATTTATTTTTATATATTCTCTGTATTACCATTTATGATTTTAAAGTTCACAATTATCATAATTCTAAATCATGTGCAGTTCAGATATGGACCAAAGTACTACATTTTCTACATCTGCCATGTAAATGTTAAACTAGTTCCCATTTTATGTTGCAGTGCAAGTCTATAAGTTTAGCTTTCATTAATACTTTCAGTACTTTGATTATGTAGAATATTAATCTTGTTTTTTTATAGGATGATGCAGGATTGATTCCACGTATCTGTCAGGAATTGTTTAATCGAATGACGGATGAAACTACAAGTTATAGAACTGAAGTCAGGTAAGTCTGGTGACACTATTTTGATTCGATTCCAGATCAATTATCTATGTTATTTAATGCATGTATGGGCTTTTCATCTGCACAGCGTCTTAATATGTGGGCATTTTGTTCATTACACTATGATACTTTAATGATGAAAAGCCAATCCTTGTTTTATCAAGTAAATCTATTATATTCATAGCAGTTGCAATTATGTTTTCTAACATTTTCGAATTCAAATCTGTGTTAGGGGCCACCTCCGATTAAAGGCCACCGTGTGAATACTGTCCATTATTCTAAAAACCTAAATTGATTATTTGGAACAAAATGACCTCCAAGTAAAGGCCACCTGTCATTAAAGGTCATACTTTGTCTTTCCCAAGGGTGGCCTTGGTTTACAGGTTTGACATAATTCAATTTTGATTATGAATGCACTGACATGTATTTCCTAAAACTAATGAGTGAGTTCGAACTTAAGCTAGTTTGTAAATAATGTGTTTAAAGCTAGTTTATAAAAATAGTGTGTTTAGATATGTATTCAGATGTACTTTACTTCAATTGTACTTTACTTTGTTCTTTTCTTCTTTATCTCCAAATAATCTTAAAATCGTATCAGTCAGAAAATTACTTCCTTGTTCAACCTGTGCCCTTATTTCATTGTTTTATTTTTTTCAGCTACCTGGAAATCTACAACGAAAAAGTACGAGATTTGCTCAAAGTCACTAATGCAAATAATGTTGTCCACAACCTCAGAGTGAGAGAACATCCCAAGGAAGGTCCCTATGTACAAGGTAAAACACTGTTGTAACAATGTTTGTAAGTTTTACATGTCGAGAGTTAGGTAGTAAATTGTGGAGAACACGGTTGATCCAGAAAGTCTGGTAAGGTAAAAACAATTGCTTCTGATTACCTGATCTACCAGTACTATAATTCTTTCCACTACCCTAGACTTACTAGCCACTAGCCAGAGGAACAGAAAATCCACTATCTCAATGTTTTGCCTTTCCACTCCCTATCAAGAGCAAAAAAAGAACCCCAACCTAATAGCCATGTTTTTAATGAGCATGTAATCATAAACAAACAGACCTTATGTTAATTGCTTACCAGTATGTTTCAAACAAGAAATAAATACAAATAAATGTCTATTTACTTGTTCTGTTGATTTTGTCATGTAAACATAACACTGCTATACATTTGTGTTCTATAATGCTGCTTTAAAAAAAAATCTAAATGGCTAACTCTTTGATACTCAAGAAGCAACACCTGTACAGTGAAATTAAACAGTTCACTACAGTCTTCACGAAAAACTATTTTAAGCACTGGACATTCGGTCCAGTGAAAATGCAAACTTTTCTGGACCGAATGAACTTTTAGTGGACCGAAATGAGAATACACAAAATTTTATTTAATTTGGCTATATGTCATATTTTTCAAGAGTGATTCAAATATTTCATTTTTTTGTTCTGAAAAATTATCACTGAAAAATTTACTGGACCGTCGGACCACTGACCTTTTCATATTTACCAGACCGATGGCCATTTTGGTGGACTCGGTCCAAGGTCCGGTGCTAAATTCGAAGACTGTCACTATAAATATGATAATGTTGATATGGTAAGCATATTTTATTTTTTTAATAATTCTATTTTTTAGGTTTATCCAAGTATATAGTTCACAGTTTTTCTGAAATCGAAGTATTAATGCAGAAAGGAAACTCTGTAAGGTAAGAGAAGGATTTATATATCTGACATACATTAATTTTTTATTAACTTCTATTTGATTTCATTGAAGAAATTGAAGATCTGCCATTCTTGTACCAAGAATGTTGCAGAAAAATGTAAAATAAAAAGATAAACAGTATTTACTGATTATTTATTACCTCAATTGAGTTTTAATGTTGGAATGTGTTGTTGTATAAAAACTTCAGTCACATATGAACTGCAAGTTGTTCTACATAGAGTTGTACAGATTACCAGTATACATACATGTACCTATTTGACTCTTTGTTTTATTTCTCAGGACAACAGCATCTACGAACATGAATGATGTCAGTAGTAGGTCACACGCTATCTTCACCATTGTGTTTACACAGGTGAGAATACAGCTTTGTTTAAGCCTAAGAATAAAAATATGAATGTTTGCCCTAACGTGACAAACCCAGAAATGGATAGCGACTCCAATTTTTTTTTTACTTTTAGGTCAAGAATTTTTTTACCATTATGATTGAGGACCATAAATAGTAATTTTTAATCTGCCTATTTTATTGGTATGCTGTCTTGGTCTTACTAGCACCTATAAGATTGTGTTGATTGAAAAAAGTATATTTTCGTTTGTTGACTCATTCTTGGTTCCAAATGAAAAAAAAAATTAAAAAAAAAACATTTTCCTACCTACCTAGCCAAAAATTCAATCTTGGGTACCATAAGGGCAAATATAGAATTTTTTTATTTAGACCTGATTAACATACTATCATTGTAACTTTTCAGGCTGATTATTAAACTTTTATTTAGTAATTGATGGGTACGGATAATATAATTATGCATTTGTTCAAATCTCATCACATCAAATTTCACCTGTGAGAAAGCTGTCCAGTTAGTATACAGAGGGTATGTGCTTCTACACATATGCATGCCTAACACCTTCCTTCACTGATAAAGCTGGAAAAATTACCAATTGACACTGGCTGTTAGTGAGAAGCTAGACCCCAGTGAAAAAACAACAACATTCATTTATTGAAAGAATAATATTCATTTTAAGTTTGTTCAAGTAATGTAACCAAACCAGTTATGATGATTAAGTTACTTATTATGTTATTTTTTTAAAAATAGAAGAATCATTTAATTTTCAAGTGCACATTTAAATAAAGTGTTTTTATTGTGTTATCTACCCAGGCTACTATAAAGGATGGTATACCCAGCGAGAAGAACAGTAAAGTACATCTTGTAGATCTGGCTGGCAGGTTAGGTTTTGTTTTTATGTTAAATTACATAAACATTATTATGGATTTAAATCTACACATTAAAGATAGTGTGTAGCTTTTTTTAATTCAAACCATAACTGACTTCATGGTAGCCCAAAGCCCTGGGCTAGTAAATTTCTATTCTGACTGGTAAATGTTCTCAAGACTGTATATTTAGACTAGTGTTAAACTCACCTATAGTTTGGGCTAGTTCTTTGAAAAAAATAGTTCAAACACTGCAATAACATAGAAATATTAAATAGTATTTGAAATGTTCAGTCAGACCTGTGTTAGAGGCCACTTCTGAATAATGACTATTCTTTTGAAAACCATCATTAATTGTTTAGAACAAATGACCTGTGAATAGAAGCCACATGACAATAAAGACCACAGTATGTCTTTCCAAAAGGTTGCCTTTGTTCACAAGTTTGACTGTATTTTAAAGGTCAGATTATTTTTTGTGTATGTGACAGAAATAAATCACTAATTGTTCCACTCATGCCTATAATTTGTATGACATAACTTTTTCATCCTAGTGAACGAGCTACAGCTACTGGTGCCACAGGTCAAAGGTTACGTGAAGGTGGTAGCATCAATAAATCTCTGGTATCACTTGGTACAGTCATCAAACAATTAGGTAAATATAGACCATACCTGGATATTGTTACATAGATCATAATACGATAGCTTACTGTTTATCTGTTGTTTGACGGTCTATTCAATAGCTTGGAGCTGCCACAGAGAGAGGGGAGATAAGATACAGTAGAACTGGGCATTTATATCCCTACTCTAATTTCGAATTATAGTTTACTGAGAAACATAGTACAATTAAACTGTGTTAAAGTGAATTCCTTTCTATCTGAATATTTGTTCATGATATCCATATTTCACTTTATCCCTAACAACAAAATAAATAAGTCACATTCAGAGAAAAAATAAATTTGTCGCTTTATTAGATTCTTCACCATATCAGAATTCACTAGAATTATGTTTAACTGCATACCAATATCAACAACAGTTCATGACAGTGTTGTTTATATGTTCATAAGACTGTACAGTGAAACCTCATCAAAGCAACGCCATTTGGCAGTAGCTCAATATTATGTTGTTGAAAGGTTGTAGCTCTAGAGATGTTAAATTATATAAGTGGGGGGAAATAATACTGTTTTTGAAAGAAGGAAGTTGCTCAAGAAAGGGCTGCTCAGGAGAGGTTGCACTGTATGTCTTTTTAAAGTTAACTATTATCACCAATCTTGACTTGAAATCATTCTTTCATCTTTATAATCCTACTTGTAAATTTTAATGTATATGACTCTGTAACTGTTATGTAACAGTTGATGCTGATTATATGACTCTATATCTGTGTAACTGTTATATGACAACTGATGCTGATTATATGACTCTGTAACTGTGTAACTGTTATATGACAGCTGATGCTGATTATAATTTATGACTCTGTAACTGTTATATGATATGACTCTGTAACTGTTATATGATATGACTCTGTAACTGTTATATTATATGACTCTGTAACTGTTATATTATATGACTATGTAACTGTTATATGATATGACTCTGTAACTGTTATATGACAGCTGATGCTGATTATATGACTCTGTAACTGTTATATGACAGCTGATGCATCAGACAAAGGAATGAAGTCTGGTAAAGGGAACTTTATACCATACAGAGATTCTGTACTTACATGGTTACTGAAAGATAGTCTCGGAGGAAATTCCAGGACAATTATGGTTACAAGTAAGTTAGTTGTTAGATAATTTTCAAATATTTTAACATAGATTTTCATGAATTTGAAAAAGTGAATATATAAATTTCCTTCTATGACATAATGTAGGATTTACATACTTTATATACGGCTTCATTCTCAAAATTATAAAATGTATTTTGATATCATATAGAAGTAGAAATTGTCTCAAGATCTTTTGAAAAGGTTACTATGTATGCACATACTTTAATTTAAAGATAGCCTTGATGTCATTTCATAATTTACAGTAAATATGTTTACTGCACTCAGCCATGTTTCACTGAATTCTCTGTTCATTGTATTTAATGTAGTTTATTCTATGACTTATCATATACTTATATATTCATCTGTGACTGATCATATACTTATATATTCATCTGTGACTGATTATATGCTTATATATTCATATGTGACTGATCATATACTTATATATTCATCTGTGACTGATCATATACTTATATATTCATCTGTGACTGATTATATACTTATATATTCATCTGTTACTGATTATATGCTTATATATTCATCTGTGACTGATCATATACTTATATATTCATCTGTGACTGATCATATACTTATATATTCATCTGTGACTGATTATATACTTATATATTCATCTGTGAATGATCATATACTTATATATTCATCTGTGACTGATTATATACTTGTTATATTCATCTGTGACTGATTATATACTTGTATATTCATCTGTGACTGATTATATACTTGTATATTCATCTGTGACTGATTATATACTTGTTATATTCATCTGTGACTGATTATATACTTGTATATTCATCTGTGACTGATTATATACTTGTATATTCATCTGTGACTGACTATATAGTTAAATATATATCTATGACTGATTATATATTTATATATTCATCTGTGACTGATTATATACTTGTATATTCATCTGTGACTGATTATATACTTGTATATTCATCTGTGACTGATTATATAGTTAAATATATATCTGTGACTGATTATATATTTATATATTCATCTGTGACTGATCATATACTTATATATTCATCTGTGACTGATCATATACTTATATATTCATCTGTGACTGATTATATACTTGTATACTATATTTACTTACAGCAATATCACCTGCTGATGTGAATTATGCCGAGACGTTGAGTGCTCTACGTTATGCTAACCGAGCTAAAAATATCATTAATCGTCCTACAGTGAATGAGGTGAATATAATTGTGGACACATACTATTTTTCATAATTATGCTTGTTCTGCCACATGGGTTTAAAGTCCCATAATCATATAAATGTATCAGTCGTAATAGTCTCTCTTTGTTCTATAACAGAGGAATCCGGTGTGTTTTCCTCCCGTGCGTACTTTATAGCAAGAAAAAATGTATCCAAAACCACTATAATATTTTTTTCAATATCATTGAAAAAAATACTATTTATAGAACAGCTGTCATATTATGCACACGGCATGAAGTGACGTCACATGCTCTATATATTTCAAGTTTACAAAAGCAAAATTCACAGCGAAATGAGTGTTTTTGGAAGAAGAAGGGCTTGTTTTGTCGGTAATAATTATCTTGGGATAATATCAGCAATTGTTTGTTTTTTGCATATATTTTTTATAGCAAAAAGCTAATGGGACTTTAAGACCTTCTGGTAAATAAATGAATAAAACAAACATACCGGCAGTTTTAATGTTTAGAGAAGTCGTGTTTTTATCATTACAATCAGCGATGTAAAGGTAGGAATCTTTGTTATTTCTTAGTTTACAATGTAAGAATCAATGATACAATATTGTTCTATATTCTCTATTTGCTTTGTTTGTATTTTATCATAAGCTGTTATGTAATTTCAGGACAAGAATGTGAAAATAATTCGTGAGTTAAGAGAGGAGATAGAAAGATTGAAAGCAATGGTTGGAGGTGATATAGTAAGTATTTAATTGTGGCAAGAATTTTATGTTTCAATGTATTTTGTATGAGTTTCATTGAGTCTCTTATGATTCTGAGTGTGCTTCTTACATCCATACAATGTATAATGTCAATGCTGTTCTACTCTTGCAATTTAAATTCTATGTAACAGATTACATGTTGCAATATTTCTATTTTAGTTAAAGTGGCATACTCATGTTAAGCATTTTGTAGTAATATGAATCTGTTTTACATTAAGTTAATCAAGTCTATATAAGCTCTTAATATTGATAACTTACCTTGAAAATACAATACATTATTATAAGGCCATCCTGAAAAAATATTTTGTTTGCAGTAACGCTACCTACTTATGAAAAAGGCCCCCGACCAATTTTTTTTGGCCTCAGGTAAAAGAAAAGTTTGATAAAAAACAGCATTCTGACATGTGTTTTGGGTTCAATTAAATATTGAATTGTAAAACAAATATTTCCTACCTACCCACCCACAGAATTGTTTTTTTGAAGCATAGCCTAACACATTATTTTTTAGGATGGTATTTCTATTTACTGTGAAATGTTTATTCAACACAACAGTCTATAGAGTGTTCAGTTGTCTAAAAATCTTCAGTATACACCATCAAACCTGTGTTAGTGTCCACCTCAAAATAAAGGCCACCCTGTGAAAAAAATCAACATGTGAATAAAGGCCATTCTTTTAAAAACTGTCAATGATAATCTATAAAAAATAACCCCAAAGCAAAGGCTTCCTGTCAATAAAGGCCACATTATTTTTATCCAATGGATGGTCTTTGTTTGCAGGTTTGACTGTATGTATGTCTAAAATTGTTCTAATGTTCAGTTTAGAATCAAAACATTGACAATAATTAAATTTTCTGTTAATATTTTATGTTCAAATGGTATGTATTTTGTTTAAGAGATTTATACATTATATTAAATGACTCTTAATTTTCTTTTAGGACAGTATATCAGCACCTAAAGTGAAAGAAAGGTTGCATGAGAGTGAAGCAAGGGTATGTATAAATTAATAGTTTCATTAGATAGATTAAATTTCCTTAACATAGTAATAATAGTGTACATAGTTTACTTCTTTGTAATTGAAAAATTTACAGTGTACAATATTAGAGATGTAATACCAATTGATTAGTAATTTATAGCTGTGATTTGTTTATTTTTTGCATTAAGTGCACATACATGTTTAAGCACCATATTGATAATTATGCACTTTAAATAAATCTGTTAGAAAAGATGTCATCAGCATTTGTATTACATCTAATTAATATAGAGATCTTATATTAATTGATTAGTAACGTATGCTGATATGTGTTTATTTTACACATCAATACACATGTAAGCCCTATTTTGTTCCTTACACACATAAAATAAGTAGAGATGTTATATTATATGATAAGTAACTTAAGGCTGAGATTTGCTTATTTTTAAGCAGTGTCATCAATGAATTACTAGTATGTGAATCAATGTAATTCTGCCATGTTTCAGATGAAGGTACTCACTGAAGAATGGAGTGAGAAATGGAAGGATATAGCAAGTATACTGAAGGTAATTATTTTATAATTTCATGCTGTCATATAGTGGGATAAGAGTAATGTCTGACATTAGTTTGCTACCCAACAGGTGAGGTGTGTATCAGTGTTTTACACCAAGCATGATAAAGGTCCAGGAAAACTAATGGACATAAATGCCTGGTTCTCCTGTATTAACTCTTTACACCCTCTGTGGTGGCCCTGAAATGACGTAAGCTGTCACATGGGTTGTTGAAAAACATATTACAATTAATTTTATTATATTCACTGATGAAAAATAGAATCAAAGTCACCTGATCATAGTTATCATATCTTAATAAACATGCAAACATTCTCATATACTGTATAATACACTGATATAGGAACAAGGTACTCTGGCATTAAGAAAGGAGGGCGCTGGTGTTGTCTTAGACTCTGCTCTACCACATCTGATAGGTATAGATGACGATATACTGAGTACAGGAATTATACTCTTCCATTTGAAGGTAGAAATTTATATTTTCTCTTGTTTGTGGTATTGTTTATGTTCAGTGATTTGTTTCTTAATTTTCAAATCTTGGAATGAATTAATGATAAATTTGTCTATCAATCTATCTGTATTCCATATTCAATATGTAAAAAAAAAAAAAAAAAAAAATAAAGAAGAAGCCAATGCAGCGAAACGTAGATTTAATAAATTAATCGTTTTCATGTTTCGTGTTTGGTGATTTTTCATCTTTATTGATATTCAATATGTCAAATCCCTACTTTGGACTTAGACTTGATATACATCAACTAAACAAGATGGTTAATTTGAAAAAAAAATGAATGAAAATATGGAACAGAGAGGTTGAAGATGAATAAAAAAGGGCAGGATTTACTTAAGAAGACACATTATTTCATCTGACACACAGACTTATTAAACTCCTGACCTATTATATAGGAGATAACATGATTGATCTTGTATCAGAATTTGTAGTAATGCGGTTGTATTTATTGATGAATGAATAAAATAAAGTTCACTTCAAGTCACATATCATTTAGTATTTGTATCTGTGCTTGAAATATTATGACTTTACACCTTAATATAAAAAATGATCAATGAATGTTCCTCTTATATTGATGACAATAATTTTATTCTGTGTTGAAAGAACAGATTCTGTATAATTGCTTACAATTTGACGACAGCTGTTCAATTGTTAAACTGTGAAATACAATGAAATGACAGGTCAGGTAAACATATGTTTACAAGTCAAGTAACTAATAGTGATATATTTTACTCTCAAATCATACTAAACATTGTCATTGTATGAATATGAATGAATTTTATTATCTGATATTCAGATACTAGTATTTTCTTATCATATTACCCTGCCTGTGTATCTGTAGTATATGTTTGTATTGTATATTTCTAGGAGGGACAGACAAGAGTAGGGAGGTCTGATGCTGATCCACCTGTAGATATAGGTAAGTCTAGTACATGTATATTACTTTTCTGTTTTCTCAATGATCTTATTCTGTAACTATGTGCTGTCTAAATAGCACATTAATAATGTATTATTATATTAGTGTTTTGTTCAGTATGTGATTTATTTACATACTGCTGTCGAGTATTTCATGTTTGCTGCCATTCTGTGTATTAATTTTCACATTTAATAAATTTAAATAATGATCACAGGTTAAATAAAACATTAGAATGTTAACTATTTGTTTTTGTTTTCATGTAGGTATATTAAATATTAATATATTGTAACACATGATGTATATTTCAGTGATTGCTGGTGAAGAGGTAGAACGAGAACATTGTATGATAGAGAACTTATCTAATATTGTAACATTACATCCACATGTTGAGTCTCTATGTTGTGTGAATGGTAACATAGTGTCTGAACCAACTAAACTTACACAAGGTTAGTTATGGTGCATATATAAAAGTACATGTATAACTATATCTACACTACATAGTAGACATCATCTTGTCTATGTGTGTGATACATATATGGTCAAAACCTATATTAATGACCAACTCCATGTAAAGGCCACCCTGTGAATATAAAGGCCATTTTTTTAAAAAACTCATTGATTTTTTAGAACAAAACAACCTTCGAATAAGGGCTACCCTTACAATCATTAACTACATTATGTTAGTGGCTTATTATTGCTAATTGATTATTTATCATTATTACAGGTGCTGTAATATTACTGGGTAAAACGAATATGTTTCGATACAATAATCCAGCTGAGGCGGCACAGATGAAGGAAGAATTAAAGAAGGTAATATAAACATGTTGTATCATTTATCCCGAAATAGTTGACCATGTGTGATGTATTTTTTTACATTTAGTTTATTCCCATAGTTGTGTGTGTTGAGTGTACATTTCTGACTATTGGTGTCATTCTACTGCTTTTCTAAATGTTGAGTATTCACTGTAGTTGTCATGTAGAGATTTCAGTGTGAAATTGTTTAATGAATGAAAGGGTATAATACTGTTTGGAGCTTGTGAATCAGTCTGTCATTTACATTGAAGTCTATGATTTTAGTGTTTATCTGTCATTTTGGCGAATATTCAAAATTTAAATGAAAATCGTAAGAGCTGTGTAATGAATGTTGAATTTGAGAATGAATTAGTTTTTTTTTCAGAAATCCTTGATTTGAGTGAGAATTTAAGAGTATGGTGTGAAAATTTGAGAATTCAGTGTGATTCTATGCAATGGATTTGAAAATTTAATCTTTTCTTATAGGACTCTATGATTTGTGTTTGAATCAGAGATTTGAGTGAATATCCAAGATTTGAGTGTGAATCTAAGAATTGAATGTGTAGAATGAGAAAATTTTGTTAAATAATTAAATTATTATAATTTTAAATTATGAATACTGTTCATCTATTTATTAATATGTGAACTTTCCAATAACTTTCAGCTGAGTATAGCTTTACTGTTATGATAGATATCAGATATTGTAGTGATTTTAGATTGTCAATACAGATGTGTGACATTATATGTCATGTGTTGTAACTTGCATGGTGTGATGACAAGTGCTCTGTTATTTTACATAGATACAGTAAAATCTGTGTTAGCAGCCACCTCCGAATAAAGGCCACCCTGTGAATAAAAGTCATTTTTCTAAAAATGACCTCCAAATGAAGACCACCTGTCAATAAAGGTCATTTTTTGTATTTCCCAAGGGTGGCCTTTGTGTATAGGATTGACTGTATGTTGTATAGTATTGATGTATTTATTTCTTACAATTATGTATATATTGTTTTTTCACCTTTATTTCGTTAGGGCAACTTAATTAAGGTGAGATTGTTAATGTACATGCTTGTTTTATTGTGTTTTATACAGTTTTTTATTGTCATACTTGTTAAGATAAACCACTGTATATTCTAGGCCCCTGATGTGCTTCAAGTTTTAGTTTTATTTTGCACAACTTAACACCTTGTTCTTGTGATATCCTGGCTTATGAACTTAGATACTTACAGTCAGTTTGCATGAGTTAACTGTTTAAACACTGCAATGTTAACATTTCAATTATTTCCTTGTGTATCAGAGAGGTGAATTTTCATCTATGTATTACGGAATCTGGATAGGGCCACAGCGACCTCGCTCCATGCCTTTTAGACTAGCCCAAGAAAAAACAACATTGTAAATTGGCCAGAAAAAAGAGGCAAAGTTGTAATGTGAAAATCAACATTGTTTTTTCTTGGGCTAGTCAAAAGTATGAGGGGCAAGATCGCTGTGGCCTCATCGGGATTCTGCAATTTATGCATGTTTCCACATTTTATGGCTGTTGATGGGAAAAATGTTACGTAATTTTTATGGTGGTATGTCTCAAACAGATAGGTTTACACAGACTGTAACATAAGTTTTTTTAACTTCATATCTGTCAATGAGCATTCTCATAAAACCTGGTGAATATATTTGGATGGTGAATATATTGCTATAAATTCTTGTTTACATATAAACCTCGTTCATCCCCCATACCGGGGGGGGGGGTATGTTTTAGAAGGTTATAGAAAGTTGTTTCATGTACAGTCAAACCTGTGTCAGCAGCCACCTCAGAATAAAGGCCATCCTGTGATTAAAGGCCATCCTGTGATTAAAGGCCATCCTGTGAATAAAGGCCATCCTGTGAATAAAGTCCATGTTGTCAACAAGGGGCACAAGTCTTTCCCAAGGGTGGCCTTTGTTCACAGGTTTGATGGTAGATTCAATTTTTTCAAAGTTATTTTCGTTTTGACACTCATATGATGTTTGTACATGTATAACAAAGCTTATGTTTGCTATTGTATTCACCTGTATGTTGGTTTTAACTGTTTAACATTTCACATTGGTTAATTTTAGCTTATTGGTTTGCATCTCCATACACTAGTTACTTTTATAAGAACACAGTTATGTTTGTTTTATTATTCCTGGATATTATGTCATTTATCTCACCAGTAGTCTTGGTCATTTGGTGACTTTTTCAACTTACACCTGGTTAGAACTGCTTACCTTCTTTAACCTAAATGGACATCTTCCTCACATTTGAAGGTTTCAAATTCACAACAGTGAAGAGCTAGTGATATTACCATGGATGCCTCCATGTCATGTTTATCAGATAAATAAAAGTTTGTCTTAGCATTTATGTTTTATTTGTGGCCACTATAACCAGTTTGCATTCTGTATCTTTATTCAGTTTTTGTAGAGAGTTTGTAATATACCAGTATGTTGGTACGGTACATCATTTATATCATACAGTAAAACATGATTGAATTGATTTTGTGCGTCCTGAATAATTACTTCTTTAATATCCATAGTTTACTTTATATGTTACCTTGAAATACATTGAAAACATAGTCAGGGAATGAAACTGATATGCTTTTCAAATTTTTTTTTAGTATATCTGAATTCACTAAGACCATGTTTTACTGTATAATGAGCTATTCTGTTGCTTTGCATAACTAGCATTAAATATTTATTCTATACCTGCCAGTCTTGTCTTGGTCCCTCTGTCTTTAACTAATTTTGTCTGTCTGTATGTGACTAGCATCTCTGGGTTTGTTTATGTGTTTGTATTATGTTTGAAATATTCTTATATAAACTCTCTAGTTTTTACATTGTGGCGTATTATTAGTCTTTTATTAATATTTATTACAGTGATTAACACATGAAGTTTAGAATCTATTACTGTCTGAAAGCTGTAGCTTAATAAAGTAGTTTTTATCATGTGCAAATTTTATCCTGATATGCTGGTAAATGTATATTACACTTATATGTAATACTAACTTGTATAAATACCAGTGTTCTTCAGAAGCCCTGTTGGCCAGTTACATCGCCTTCTACTCAAAAACCTAGCGCTGGCTTTTTTTTGTCAAATCAAAAAAAAAATACACCAAAAAAAATAATTATCTGTGAATGAAACCTGATATAACTTAAATTGAGTCTGCTTGTCTTAATCTTCTGGAGAACACTGTTTGCGTCTCTGTCCTTGGAAATAGTTCTTTATCGTAGAGGGACCAGTCTCTGTCTAATTGGTTGATATTGAGTACAGACTTATAATTGATTAATCTCAGTTTTACTGTCATATTAGACTTTCTTATTGTAACTAACTATAGGAGTGTAGATTAGGCTGTATATATTTCACATGATATGTTATTTTACAGTAATTTTGCCAACCTATTGTTTTAATGAATATTCCAGAGTGGAGTGTCAGTATCCTTGTCACGAACGTCTCTGATCAGCCAATCAATGACTGATTTATATAGGTCATCAGAAAATCTATCAGGAAGTGGGTTAGTATAGGTCGTTTTCATTTTACCAATTTTATAGAATCTACAGTCACATTATTATACCTCTGCTTCACTGGCATACTCAGCTCAATTAGGCTGAAAATAAAGACAAGTTTGTTTTTAGTGCTCCGATTCCTAGCACGTAAATTTTTGGGGGGCATTTTTTTCCCCTACCTACCCAGTGCTATAATTCTGGGTCGGGGCACTCTAAACAAACTAATTTTTATTTTCAGCCTTAATAATAATTATATGGTATAGTATTGAACATTCTTGGACCAGTACCATTTCATAGCATCTTGATCTATATTGACAGTCTGTGAAACAATGAAGCATGTTTCAAGTTTATTTCTAATCATACCCTGATGAAGGCTAATTGTATAGCCGAAACGTTGTAAAATAAATTAGAAAAATACATCTGTTGTTGGTCGTTAGTTCCATACACATCTTTATTGGTTTCAAAAGTTTATTTCTTGTAAGATAATTGTATAAAAGAACATGTATCCAACAAAGATAAAACAATGTATTGTTTTACTTATACCTTTGTGGTACTCAGCTCTAATAGATGAAATATGACATCGTTATGCACTCATTTATACAATTTAGAATTAATGTCTGGTTAGTATGCTGGATATGTAACTTGGTGATCCAGTTTGAATCTCGATCGCAGCAGGTCATACCCTTCTACGAAAATTTGAAAAAAAAAATATTTGTAGAAAAATTATGATATATTTCTGTATATTTGTTTACCACAAATTAATGGTGCTTGTATGTATGATGTTGTATGGTTGAATACATGGATTTATCGCCCTCAATTAATATTTTATGCATTATCTTAATGTTACAGCTGGGAGTTAAATGCATCTCACAGAGAAGAACATGAGAAAATTGATGAACTCAAGTAAGGATGGTTTCTTTACATATATTTCCTCATCTAGTGAAGTTTATTACTTGTACTTTATTCAGTTTATTGTAGCATATAATTTATTCGTTGACTTAAGATAAATCTGAACAATTCTAAATTTCAAAAGAAAATGTAATGTCTTTTACTTACTCATAGTTTTCATAGGAAGATAAAATTCTAATTTTATTTCATAGTTAATTATTAATGGAATTGGAATAGCAAATCTGTAAGCTCATGACCAATTATTGGTTTTAAGTAATTAAGCTCTTTTGAGTCAGGGGCTTATAAGTAAAGTTGTTTGCACAGTTAAGTTTGATTAGTATTTTATCATTAAGTTGTGAAATTGTCCATAATTTGATTATATAAGTCTGTCATTTGTCAATCAATTTGCTTATGAAGCAGTCAGTCAAATTATCAGTCAACTAATCATTCAAAAATCAATCAGTCTTTGTTTATTTAAATATTCAGATCTCAAATCAAAGTACTGGAAGACCGTTATCATAATGAAGAAGAAGAAAGAATAAATAAGCAGGTTGCCATGGAAATAGAACTTGAGAAAAAACAAAATCAACTGAATAAAGCTCAGAAAGATTTAGAGAAAGTTCAGAATGAAGTGTTACAGGTATTGTATTGTAGTTAGTGTATAAATTAGTTACAAGTAAATATTTGCTAGTTAGTGCATAATTATATGAATTATAGTCTAATTGCATCAAATTTTACTCTTTACAGTATTAAACTTGCTGTATACCTTGTAGTGAATGTGGTTTGTAAAGAATCTCTCTGATATTTGTTTCTTTGTATAGATTATTTGGTTATATTAGACAATGTTAGTTGGACTTAGAGTTAAATTATTGTGTATTGTATTTTGAAGCACTAGTATTAGTGAGGTGTTTTATGTACCATCCCATAGTATGTTATGACACATTCCAACATCATACACAGAGTTCTTGTATTATTTCTGAGTTCATATTTTATACCTTTTGATCAAGTACAAAAGTTTGTAGTTGGTTACTTTAATGAATTGATGCAGATAAAGTGAGGATTGAAGCTTATTTAAAACTAAGCCAATTAGTTAATTGATTAAAACCAACTATTATGATATTTTTATTCAGACACGTTGTGATAAGCTATTCAATATGTTTAGAACACTTAAAATAAAATTGGAATCAAACAAAATAAAACAGACTATTTAGTCTTACACGAACCAATGTGTCGGCAAAGCATGACATGTGAATCAAAGTCATTTCAAGATATTCAACACAAATTATAGAGTTTCAGCTGAAAAAATTTATATTCTGGTTCCGTCTGATAATATAGAACTACTGTGTATGCTACAAATTTTATTTCTGCCTCCAATTGTATAAAAGCTGGTTAACATTAACCACTGGGTTAAATTCAAACTTTGGTTAGACTCTTAGTTAAATAATGAATCAGCAATTGTATAAGGTTTGGTTGATTTTAACCAATCTTATATACTGTATTTTCATTTATTTTTGTTGGACTCAATTTTCGTGGTTTTTACTAAAATAGCTATTTCGTGGGGACATAAATTTGTGGATTTTGATTTTCGAAAAAATACTTATCTCTGCATTTAAATCTGTGGGGATTTGATTTCATGGATTAACCTGCCCACGAAATCCACGAAATTAAATCCCCAACAAAAATGAATGATTCCACAGTAATTGGCTGTTGTTAGTGTTACGGTAATTAAATTGTGTGTATTTTTTCCATTTAACTAATAAAATACTGATGTAACAACAACCCCTGTTATATATTTATCCTTATTTTATTCTCTTGTTCCCAGGCTCACCAGTTTGACCATGTACCTATAAAGTTACCTAAGGTAGACTTTAATTATCTTTCATAAATTCTAGAATCATTATAATAAAATTATTACTGAGGCAGTGGTTATAAAACTCGAGATCGGCTTCCAATCTCAAGTCTCATATTTCGTGTATTAAATTGTCCCAGCTAATTATGATCAATCAATGATGATAGAATTATACACCATTCCATGACCAAACTATAAACATTAAACAACAATATTTTTCCAACAAAAATACTTCAACAATGAAATTAAAATTAGAGCTCGGAGACTGTTCTCAAGTTTTATAACCTCTGGCCCTGATGTTTTGTTAATTTGGTTCATTCATTACAAAACTCATGAATTAAGAATTTGGGGAATTTTGCCAATGATGTAGTTTGATAATTTTTAGTGTTAAAAATATTATTTGAATGCCTAATTTTTTCGTTTATTCTTTGACGCATGGTTTATTTTCTAGCATACTAACTTCAAATAGGTTTTAGTTATCTTAAATTCATGTTTATTAACTTTTTATGTACACTGTTAATCATAGTAAATGCTGTTAAGAATCTTAACCTTGTTAGATGAAAAGTTGCCAAAAGGATGAGGATTTTATACGCATGTTAGTAGTCTCTTTCAAGTACTAGTGTGTATTTCTGTGTATATTTTGGGTAAGATTTTTTGAATGTCAAATACCTTATAAGTAGTTTATCTATTTGATTGTCAGGGAGCCCAGATTGATGATCTGTTGAAGCAACTTGATGAACGAGAGAAGAATATGACTGAAAGTAGTAGACAAGCAAGTGATGCATTACATGTGGTATGTTAGTCTAGAGTTTTTAATTCAGCTATATAATGTACATGTATTTCAATGATAAATTTTATCTGAAGTAGTCACTCCAAAACTATTTAAGATAATTAAAATTCAATTAGAGTGTGGCACAATCTTCAGCAAGGAAATAGGCCATGTTAGCATGGTCCTTGTTTCATTTGAAGTACCAATATTCAATATCTTTTGTTTGAACTTTGCCAGAAACTCGAGACATTACGTCATGACAATGAAATACACAAAGAGAGTATTCAAGCAAAGGTAACTCTGTTAAAAGATCAATGTAGACTTAAAGATACAGAAGTGAAACTCTTAGATGATGAATTGATGGTAAAAAAACAAGCTGCCAAGGAACAAGATATGGAAGTAAGACATTAATTTTTTCTGTAAATCTCCATTAATTTGAGTTTATTTTACCTTACTAGCTCGACTATTTTCAAAAGACTGTGGCGTCTGTGTCATCTGCATCAGCGCCTGTATCTTTTTAAAAAGTTTAATGTAGCTCATAACTCGTAAACTATAAAAGGTAGCAACATGAAACTAACTTCATAGGTGGATAGATCTCATTGAGGTGTTGAACAGACTAGCGTTGGCACTGCTTGCAGCGCTCATGTATTCACTATTCACTATTTCACAATTTCATCCATGTCAGGGGTGTTCCTAGCATCAATTTTAGTGTATGCACATGTACTCCCGATGGTATTCTACAAGTATATGTATATATAACTGTCTGAAGGCCTCACCCCCTTAGTTTTCAGTCACTAGAACGTGGTGGGTGGGGTAATTTTTTCTAAACAAGCGTACGTTTTTTTTCTAAACAAGTGTCTGTGGTGTAGGCAGGTATGCCTGTGCTTGTTAAACTCTTGTTTAACAGTCTTACTCAAAGATTGGTCAAATAAATGAACATAAGTGATTTTCAGAATAAACCGTAAAGAGACATGTAGTGCAATAGTGTCTTAGGGCTGCCAATTGTTGGATTTTAATTGTATCCATTTTATTTTATGAACAGGACCAGAAGGTTGTGGATTTTGAAAGAGAACAACTGGAGAAAATGAAGAAAGATTTTGAAATTATTTTTCATGCTAAATTAGAGGAAAATGAGGTACTTGAGCAAATCTATAAAAAAATCGAAGCTCAGGATAATGAAATGAAATCTCAGTTTTTAGTGAAGGAATCAGAAATGAAAGAAAGGTGGAAGAAAGATGTCGATGAGATCGCTGATGAGAATAGAGAGATAGAAGAAGCTTGGAATGACTTGAAAGAGCAAGAAAAAGAGTATGAAGATTGTCTGAAATCTGAAACATTAACAGAGAAAGATATAAATGATATAGAATTAGAAATAGAACAGTTACAAGAGGCCAAAAATCTACTGAAGATTGAGGAAGAGAAAGTAGCGACAAAAGAAAGGAAAATTTTAGATGCCATTGAAGTGGAAATGGACAGATGGGAGCAATATAAACAAAGTGAAGATGCTGATATCTTAGAAAGGAAGAAAAATTTAGCAAAAGAAATAGGCAGCAGTGATCTAAACTCATTAAGCAATAAAATGGCTGAAAAGGAAGCAGGTATTGGAGAAATGGTTCATGATTTAAAGAAACAGACGAGTGTTTTGAAGGAGTTCGAAATTGAAATAGAAGACAGGAAATCGAAATTTGTGTTGGAAAAAGATGAAATACTGAAAGAAAAAGAGTTATTGAATGATTCCATGTGCAAATCAGTGATCAAATTTGAACAAGAGCTAATAGCCATTAATGAAGAGCTCAATGATGTAGATGAAAAACTGAACAGTGAATTACTGGAGATTGAAGAAGAAAGAGAGAGGTATACAGATTAGCATTTCCTCAAGTGTTCTGTAAATCCATAATTATTTTCTAGATTAAATTGTGAATTTAGCAATTAAATTGACCTACACTGAATCTTTTCCAAACAGTTGATTTTTGAAAAATCCTATTGATGTGCACAGTCAATATCAGAAAGGAAATGAACGCTTATATTGAATTAAGAATGCCTGCACGCTAACATCACTTAAATATAGTTTCATATTTTTATTCTGACAGTTTGTTGTTGTTAAAGAAGTCCAGAAGTATGGCTGATTCAGGTATTGGTGACCTGGATGACCAGTTACAACAAGTTCACCTGACTAATGAGGATTTACAGAAAATAGAAGATAAAAGAAAGGTACTTAGAAATGTATGCTATGACTAGAATGTAAAGAACTATTTATAATGAAGGATGGTCTGTAATTACCTGGACAGAAGATTTTTCTGAACTACAGAAACAAGTGCTGACATTGAGCAATACATAGATTGTTTTAACCATTATTTTGCACGAAAAGAAAAATACTCATTGGTACTGACTGACATTATTTTTTGGTGCCATATGGAACTTGCAAGCTCTTGTGGAAGGGTATGTTAGAATCCAGTTCAGGAAAACAGGTCAGGTGATATGTTATAACATCCTTTTTCTCACCACAAATCCTTGCTCTATCTTCTATTACATGTTACCATTCTAAGTCTTAGTCTTATTATATATAGTTTTAGTTGATTGAACTCTGATCTGATACTGTTTACAGGAACTTGAAGAACTTCAGGCCAATGTGGAGAGAGCAAATGAAATGTTAGACGAGAAAGTTCGACAGTTTGATCAAGCGAGAGATTATGAACTTGACATTATTGAACTTGAGAAAGACAATTTGCAAGAAAGAGTCAGACAAGACAGGTAGTAATGTTTTGTTGAGTTGTAATGCTATGGAGTGTTTTAAAGCGGAATGTTGTTGTTTCTGGATGTAGTTAATAATGGTTTCAGAATCTAGTGACTGTAGGATATTGAGATATATGCTGTGATGATTCCTTGTTCTCAAAAAAATGTGTTATTGAAAGTAAAATGTCAGGACGTGCTATCGCTGTGCACTTATGGACACCTACTATAGTTTGACATCATGTTAGTTGTTGTTGATAATGAAGTAAAAAGGATCGAAGTTGAACAATGTACATGTACATTTTACTCAACTTCTAACAGTCATATAGTTTGGAATATTATTTGTACATTCTCTGTGTGTTGAAAATTGATGCTATGTTTCATTCAGCTGAATGGTTTGGGTACAGTAGTACAAGAAAGATGAACTGTTCATTTTATTGTAAACTACCTTTAGTATCATATCTTTTCTTTTTTTTCTTCAAATTGTCTATGACAGGGAATTAACATTTAACAATACAGTCAAACCCATGTTTGCAGCCACCTCAGAACAAAGGCCACCCTGTGAATAAAGGTCATTCTTTTAAAAAATCATCATTGATTATTTAGAAGAAAATGACCTCTGATTAAAGGCCACTTGTCAGTAAGGCCATACTTGTCTTTCCAAAGGGTGGCCTTTATTCTCAGGGTTGACTATATTTCATACTTATTCTGTCTGTTTGATAGAATCAATGCTTTGGTAGAACAAGAGGTAAAAAGGAGGATGTTTGAGGAGAAATTGCAACGAGAACAGAAACGTCAGTTGGAGCGTGATCATGAAAGACGTGAGAGGGAGGAAGAGATAAAACGATTGAAGGACGCCCATCTGAGGGAGATGAAACAACTGAAAGCTAGATATGAACACAGGTATATTTACAAAATGTATATTAACCAAAGCACTAAGAGTGCTCATGGAAATGGACTTACATAGATTTGCACTGCAAAATGGGAAGAAAGCTAGTGTCCGTATTGGTCCGTATGAAAACTCATGTGAGCCAAGAAATTATGCTACCCATTCTTTTAACAGTGGGTAGGTAGGCAGGCTTTTTAAAACAGCTTGTAATGCTTGTAGTGAAAATGAAGAGTTTGAATAAAAAACAAGCAACAATTATTGTCAAAATCACTAAAAACGTTTCAGGCTTGTAGATTTTGAGACAATTAGCAAGTCAGGTAAATGCAAACTATTGATATTGTTAGGATGGCCTTATTGTAACATTTTATTGATTAATTATTAATTTTTCTGTTTAATACTAAACCTGTATAATCTTCTTGTTTATTCTTATAGGACTGGTTCTATGGTATCTCAGTCAATGTCTAATCCATATGCTACAGTTATGGTAAGTTTTTATATCATATTTACATAAATCTTTGCAGACAATTTTATTGCTTAAATCATGCTTATTATAGTAGTTAAAGATCTGTGTTAATTAATACATTTTTGCCCAGTTTAATGGTACATTTTTTTGTTTTGAGTTGAATTGATGGTCTGGAGGTAACAATCTAGACTACAAATGGAGTCATGGGTAAACATAATTTTTATTTTTTATTTTGTGTCTGAATATAATTATTTGTTATGTTACAGTCTGCTGATTCTGAGAGTGAAGTACCTAGAAGAAAAAATGTACGTTAATTTATTTTTTTTAAATGTACAGGGCTCTCATTTGACCCTTGTTAGGGCATTTTTACTCTTTGAATTCGTAAAGTAATGCTTCTGAATTTTGAGAATTTGAAAAAAGAGTTAAATTTACTAGAACATTAGTAGGAAATTTTGTAAACCCTTCAAATTCTCTCTTATTCTCTCTAAACTTTGGTTTTATATGTTATTATTATATAATTGATACTATTATATTTTCTGGTTGTTAAATGTAAACATTTGGTAGTTACTACCAGTATGTACCTTTCCTTTGTATTTTAGATGATTTGTTTGTCTATGTTTATTTGATATTTCAGGGCTTTTTTACAGGTAGGGGAAGAGGCCTTTTCTTTAAAGACATATATTTTGCAAAAGGGGAAGAAAAAACTTGATGTGAATTGAATTTTAGGGGAAAACTGCATGATTTTAAAGAATTTTCCTGAGGGGAAGAAGCCTGTTAACGGCCCCTGTTATAGAAGGAAAAGAAGCCCTGTCTTTGTTTAAATATTTATCTATATCCAAATGACTATCGATGTCTACAGGATTTATATGTAATGTATTTTATATTGTAGACTGTATCTAGCACTCTAAATTTTGATAGTGAACATCCTAAAAGTATTAATGTATCTATACCGACATACAGACTACAGTGTTATGGTTCTGACAGTCATTATGAATTTGAAGTGAAGGTATGTACACTGTAATTACCATAGGGGGCTAGTATATTATTGGTGTACAATGGTGAATTTAGGTCTAAACTGATCACATGGACCTGCAAACATTATCATATATGTTTGTTTATCTGTTGTTTAACAGTCCATTCGATGGCTGTGGTTATTTCAAGGTCTGAGCCACCCCAGAGAGAGAAGGAAGATAAGATACAGGAGATATGGGCATTTACATCCCTACTCCTATTTCGGATTTTTTTTTCTGGAATATCATATTTCTATATTACACACAATCCCAACTACATACTAGCCCCTATGGTAATTAAAGTATGTTACATGTTCTTTATTTTCCATGATTTTAGATAACATTATTCTTGGGCATTCAATATCATTTGAATTTAGTGTAACTATGGTAACTTATAAACGTAAAAGTTCTAGACTTCTTATGGTGATCCTATTTTAAAAGTTTTATTCACTCTTTCTTTCTTCATTTCACTTATATCTTGACATTTGTTAAGATCTGCTAGTAAGCTGTATTCAAAATGTCAAAGAAGATAGATAATTATGACATTATGTTATTATCTAACACGTTTATATTACTGATATTGATGATTTCAGATTGAGGTAGGTGATGATGTTTGGTCCATCATGAGACGTTACAGCAAGTTTAGAGAATTTCATCAAGACCTCAAAGCTAGAATACCTGAAGTAATACTCAGTTTGTTTAACAGTAAAACCTAGATATTATATGATCACCTTTATTTATGACTCTGAAAAATTGTGTTGACATTGAGGTGGTCAGAGGCCACCACCAAATAAAGGCCACCCTGTGAATAAAGACCATTCTTTTAAAAAACGTCATTGATTATTTAGAACAATATGACCTCCTGAAAAAGGTCACCTGTCAGTAAAGGCCACATTTTATATTTTCCAAGGATGTCCTTTGTTCACAGGTTTGACTTTATAGAGGAAATATTAATGACTAGCTTGAGAATAAGTCATTATAATGAGATGGGTATACAGTACAACCTCTCCAGAGCGACCCTCTCTTGAGCAACAACCTCCCTTTAACAACAGCATGGATTTATTCCCACTGCACGATTTAACTATGAATTTAATCTCTTTAGAGCAACAACCTCTCAACAACAACATAATTTTGCTACTCCCAAAGGGTGTTGCTTTGTAGAGTTTGCACTATAAAATTAAGGTTGCTGTAACAGAGAGGTAGGTGGTTGTATAAGTAAGGTTTTACTGTAAATGTTTTATTGTCATCTCTTTGATGCTTGCAAATGAAGAAGAAATGGTAAAAAACATGACACATCACATAATTATGCTTTTTAAATTTTATAATAATCAAATGTATTTTGTCCTGAGTAGCTCATTTCATGATATGCATTGGTTAAGATTTTCACAAGATTCATTCAAATCTGGTTCTAAATTGTATGCATTGTATGATAAACTATGTTTCAGAATGATTTCATTTTATTTACTATTAAAGTCACTTATGTTTTGTATTTCAGATTAATGCCTTAGTGTTTCCACCTAAGAAACTGTTTAGTAAGACAGAAAAAGTAGCTAATGAAAGAAGACATCAGCTGGAGGTATGTATACTGTATTCTCATTGTTTTAGATACATGATAAATGCATGTAATACTGATAACTCTTAATATATAGATTATTATTATACAGGTCCCGACAATTTTTTTTTCAAGCTATTCATTTAATAAGATGACCAGCTTAGAATTTGAACTAGTTCTACAGCAAATTTAACTCATCCTGAGTTGATTTCTACTCGTCACTATGAGCCTATGAGCATATGAATGGATTTGTTGAGCCCTGTTATAAATATTTTGTTGTGTGATACTAAATTTGAAGTCCTAATTATTTGCTTTTTGTAATTTGATCAGTAACAAACCAAAACAAATTGCCCTTTATGAAGAGTTTTCGAAACTATTTGCTGATGTCCCATGAATTTTGTCTTTAAAAGAGTTAATTGTTATTGTATCAAAATTGATATTTGGTCTGTGCTATCATGCTAAGAAGACGGTAAAATGATTATGGTCCATGTGACTGTATAAAGTATTACAAAGAACAGAACTTATTTTCTGAACTAATAGTATTAAAAATATTTATCATAAATTATTTCTCAAAGCTTTGTATTTTAAGACTTGCTTCTTTCATTTCTTTTTCTAAAGTGCCTTCAAATACAGTTAATCCTGTGAACAAAGGCCACCCTTAGGAAAGACAAAATTCGGCCTTTATTGACAAGTAGCCTATATTCAGAAATTATTTTATTCTAAAAAATCAGTAGCATTGTTTAAAAGAATGTCCTTTATTTGATGGTGGCCACTAACACTTGTTGGATCAGACTGGTCACCAGTTTTGTGTTGTGATGATGTTAATACTGCATGGGATAATTTTAAGTCAGTTTTTTTAGCTACACTTGATAGCATCGCTCCTGTCAAATCTTTACGTATTAAACAAAGAACTGAAGCATGGGTTGACGCTGAAGTTCTACAATGTATAAAGGATAGAGATAAGGCTTTTAACACTTTCAAGAGAGATAAAACTGAAGAACATTTAAATCACTTCAGGAATTTGAGAAATAAAGCTAGTTATGCTATTAACAAAGCAAAAAAGAGCTATTTTAAATCATCAGTTGAAAATAATAAAAATGACTCCAAGTCTCTATGGAAGTGTCTTAAAAACCTAGGACTTTCTAGTAAGAAGGCTCAGAGCTCAAGTAACATTGGTTTGAACATCGATGGTAACATTTGTTTTGATAAACTGAAGGTTGCAGAAAAATTTAACACTTTTTATACTTCTGTTGCTAATAAGCTAGTCAGTAAATTACCAAATATAGTAAGCAATTTTGGCAAGAGTTTTGTTTTTAATTTCTATTCTTCAAAAGGTATTAAACCAAATAGTTTTTCTTTGTCCGTAGTACCCGAAAACAATTTTTTTAATTTCTTTAACAAACTTTGTCCAAATAAGGCAATAGGGTTGGATGGAATTCCTTCTCGTTTCTTAAGGGACTCCGCATCAATTATTGCTGGTCCTCTTGCACATATTGTTAACCTGTCTGTTATACAGGGTGTGGTTCCAGATGATCTTAAATCTGCCCGCGTAGTTCCTTTATATAAAAAGAATGACAAAACGGATGTCGGAAATTACCGCCCAGTCTCAATATTAAGCGTTGTTTCCAAAGTCATGGAGAGGGTCATTTATGATCAGTTAGAAGGATACCTGGTCCAGAATAAGCTTTTGTATGAGTTTCAGTCTGGTTTCAGGCGTGGATTCTCCACGGACACTTGTCTTATTCATCTCACCGATTATATCCGTTTTCAAATAAAGGTCACCTTGTTGGCATGATTCTTTTGGATCTCCAAAAGGCATTCGATACAGTTAATCATTCCATTCTTTTAATGAAAATGAAGGCTATCGGTCTCTCAGAATCTTCCCTGCACTGGTTTTCTTCGTATCTGTCAGACAGGCGCCAATTAGTTGAATTATCAGGCGTTCAGTCTTCAACTGCCAACATATCTTGTGGTGTCCCTCAAGGGTCAATTTTAGGTCCGTTGCTTTTCTTGATTTATGTTAATGACATGTCGGCCGCTATAAAAAACAAACTCTTACTTTATGCGGATGATTCTGCAATCCTTGTCTCAGCCAAAAACAAGCATGACATTGAAAATACTTTGAGTCATGAGTTGAATATTGTCAGTCAGTGGCTAATTTGTAATAAATTGTCTCTACACCTTGGCAAAACAGAATCTATTTTATTTGGGTCCAAAAAGCGGCTTACAGCCCAGTCTAACCTTAAAATAAACTGCAATGGTCAATCCATAGAATCCAAAAACTCAGTCAAGTATCTTGGTGCGACCATTGATCAGAGTCTTACTTTCGATTCAATGGGTATATCGGTAATTAAGAAATCAAATGCTAGATTAAAATTTTTGTATCGTAAAAGTGAATTTCTCACACGTCACACTAAAAGACTTTTGGTATCTTCCCTTATACAGTGTCATTTTGACTATGCTTCATCTGTCTGGTTTAATAGTCTAACTCAGGAATTAAAACACAGATTACAGGTCACTCAAAACAAGCTTATCAGATTTGTCCTGAATCTACATCTTAGGTCCCACATAGGCAAAGAACATTTTGCAGATATTAACTGGTTACCCGTTACTGATAGAGTGAACCAAATAACCCTTTGTCATGTTTTTAAGATTAATTCAAACCTTGCTCCATCATATATAAATGATAACTTTAACCCCTCCATCAATGTGCATAATTATTCAACTAGGTTCAGAGTGAAAGTTAGTCCTAACTCTGACAGTATTTGTGATAACGTGTCCGACAACAAGAGATTTGTTATTCCTATTGTCAAAGGTTTTGGCAAAAGGTCTTTTGCCTATATGGGGTGCTCTCTTTGGAATAACTTGCCCCAATATATAAGGGATTCTGGAACCACATCTGCTTTTAAATCAAGGGTCAAGGAACATTTTTACAGTCCATTTAGCTTCTACAATTCAATTGTTTTAAACATGTCTGTATATTTCCATATTTTCAGATAGATAGTAAAATATTTTTATTTCTCATGGCAATTCAGATTACTTCTCTATGTTGATGCAGTATTGATTTCATCATAACATCAAAACATTATAATTATTTTATTGTTAATTTATATATATAAATATACTGTGATAAGCATGTTTAATTTTTTATTATCATTCTTAATTTATAATCAGCATTATCGTATTTATTTATGGCAAATAGGATAATTTTTACTCATTCGAAGTATTATTTTTCATTTTTATCAAATTTTTACATGTTTGTCTACAATGTTCTATTTATCTTACTATAATAGCTATTTAACTGTGATAAGTAATTTTATTTATTTAATATATACCTGTTCATATAATTTATTCCCAAATGTGATATTCTCCTATGTCATACAACACTATATATCAAGGACCACAATGGAAATAAGGGTTCCTCTGAACCCTTTCTTGTGTTATAATCCTTGACATTTAATGTTGATTTTACATGGCTGTTTTTATTAATTCATGCGTACACATGTATCAATTTACTGTTTTTGTATGTTTTAATGTTATTATTGCCATGTAAATGTTCATTTTATGTCGAAATAAATCTATCTATCTATCTATCTAACACTGATTTGATTTTACTTGCTAATTTATGAGAATAATCTATTTCAGTTTTATATACGAAGTGTTATAGAGATTTGTTCAAAGATCCCAGCCTGCTGTCTACATTCAACAGAGAACCAGTTTTTATCTAAACAAGTTTTATGTGGCTTTAGTCCATTCTTCAAGAAAGGACTGTTTGAGAACACCAAGTATGGCACAGGATAGATTTACAGTTGTGAGATCAGTTCATTATATACATGGTAAACCAGGTTCAACTTATGTGATTGTACTATTCTGTCAATGTGACATGTATGTGACCATAACATACATGATATAATATATTACAATAGTGCTTCCAGTCTTCACAATTTTTTTGTAAATGCAGTGGGCATTCAGTCCTGTGAAAATGCAAAATTTGCTGCCGAATAAAATTTTTGTGAACCAAAATTTAACTGACAATTTCACCAAGAAAAAAAACATTTTTGAAAGTGAGTAAAAAAGATTTTTTTTTGTTCTAGAAATTGATAGAATTATCACCAAAAAATTTACTGGAACATCGGATTACTGATCTTTTAAAATTTACTTTACCCTTTTGGTGGTCTTATACCAGGGCTAAATTTGAAGACTGGCTTCACAGAGGGTATGATATAGCATACATCTCATTATGTCATCTACTTTACAAACTGTATATAAACCATAAGGAGTATTGAAATCCTTTCATTGTAAGCATCGAGCAGCCTGAACAAAATTTGTTGAGCCTAGTAATATCACAATTACTAGGCTCAACAAATTTTGTTCAGGCTGCTCGTCCTGTTAGTTCTAAGTAATTTCAACTTGTCCTGAGTAGATTTCACCTCATAATTTAGAGCAGTCGAGTAGATTTGTCGAGCCCTGAATTAACTTATTTCATTGGTTGTGTGGTTTATTAGAACATGTATAATATTTATTTCATACATTGACATTAATAAGTATTTAAGTATAAGGGTGTATTCATGCATTTTAATTCGTGCCGATCATAGTTTTGTTTGTTTATTCTAACACAAAATTGTTTGCTGACTTTGTTGAAGATGTTATGTTTGCTATTGAATGAAATTAAGAAATATTGATTCAGCAAATTGAACGTTTTATTCAAACTGATGAAAATTAATGTACAAATATTTGTAAATTCAAAATGTCATTCCACTTTTTTGTAATTACTAATGTATATCATATACCGGTAATTATCTTGTATATATTGTACTGTATGCCTTTTTGTTGGACATATTTATTTATATATAGTGTTTTAAGTATTGGTGTACAGAGATCATAAGACATAGTCTTGTGTACATCATTACATACCGGTAGTCTGTGAAGTGATATTGAAATCCTGTTAAAGAATTGTTGAGTTTTGTATCAACTTTCTATGTATATGTATACTACAGTAAAATACCTATGTTAATTACTTATTACCACCTTGGGGATACATAATTCCCTGTGTAATTGCCTCATTATTGAGTTGATAAGTGGTGACAATGTTCTAGATACTACTAGTATATCTGGAATTCCAGACTTACCGGTAGGTGTCCTGAAAGAACTATGAATTCTGAGACAGATAAAAAAGTTATTTGATAAAAACATCAAGAAATGGCTAAGTTACGGTCAATATAATCTTCTCTGAAGGATTTTCTTTAATACAAACTAGTTAAATATGGAAACAATGTGGTTGAAGGCCTCTTGTTTGGCAAAATTTGTTGGCCACATAATTAGGAGTTTCAGGATTCTTAATTTGGCCCTATTGACACCCCATGGTTGATATAGTTGAGAAAAAAAGTCAGTCTGAAAATAATTGGTCCTTAAGTGTTGATATGGTCTTAATTTATTAAGTAGGTTATTAAATGAGGTTTTGCTGTATATATCTTTGTGCATGATTGCCTATCTTGTCCAATATGATTTTGTTAATGTGTTTGTTAAATTCAACCTTAGTGAAATTTTATGCCTGTAAATTTATACCAGGGTTTACGATGAGTGTTATTGGTATAATTTATGTATATTTTCGTAAATGTTATATCTTGAACAAAATTGGGGTAAAAGTACTAGTAAATGATGGCCACATACCTATACTGGCTAGTGCAATACATTATACCTCACTGCGCTTGGTGAATATACATATACATGTATATACAAATGTAGCTGTCTTTCCTTCAATAAGCGCTTGGGAAATTGGTGCATGTTTATAATTGCCACTTAACTTGAAGTCAGGGAAAAATTGCATTTTTAAGGTCAGTAAATGGTCTTCCAGAAGAGGACCATGTCTGTGCTATGGTTATTTAAAAAAAAGCTCAAGAGTATGGTTACATAAATGGCCTTTTTGTCATGATTTTTATTTGGTCAGCTTGTAAATGATTTTTCTTTATAGAACTTTGTCAAAACTGTAAAAAGGTTAGTTATAACAATCAGTTTTTGTTAGCCTGTGTTAGCGGCCACCTCCAAATAAAGGCCACCCTATGAATAAAGGTCATTCTTTTAAGGACTGTCATTGATTATTAAGTATGAAACAATCTCTGAATAAAGGCCACCTGTCAATAAAGGCCTTATTTTGTGTTTACCAAAGGTGCCCTTTGTTCACGGGTTTGACTGTATATTCCATGTAGCCAATTGTTTAGCTTTCATCTAGAAAGTAAAGAAGATGTATACTGTATCTAGAAATGTAGTTTACTCTGCCATAGAATCTCTACTCATTTTTGGCTTGTATGTAGTTTGTTACCGGAATCTCTGTATTTGATAATCATAATGATATTGTGCTAACTATTGTCTTAGTTTGCACGCTAATGATTTTTTATTTCTTTCATAATGTCAATGACTGAAAACAAACAGACATCCTGAAAGCTTTGTAAAGTGGCTTTAAGGACAACTCCTGCATTTTTCACACAGCCATAAAAAATTACAGGCAGAATGAAAACTGATATTTTTTTTAAACTTTGCATGATCATGGCATATGAAGATAAAAATATTTTAAGCAAAACAAAATGGGGGTCACAGTTCTCGTTTTTGAGTTATCTGCCCTTGAATGTGATTCATTTGCTTATTTAGGTCATTTCAAGGGCATTAACTGTTGGATATGTCCTTAAAGCATTATAAGATTTTCTGAGATATGTTTAGAAATCAAGTATGATTTAGTTAAACAATGACTAACATATTTGAAATGTTCTACAAATTACTGACTTTGTTAGTGACATTTTAGTATTAGTGTATTATTTTATTTATGTAAATATTTCTTATAGTATATGCTATTTATGTATATGTTTGCATTAAGTGGCTATTCCATGATAAGGGCACATTTAAAATCCATATTTTTTACTTATATTTTACTTAATTTTGACAGCTTTGGTCATCCTTAAAAATGTTGACTAGCAGGTATCTGACAGACTCATTTGAAAATATCCCGATTCAATGTTTTTAATTTATTTCAAAAAAATCTTTTTTTTTTATTTTTAATAATATTTGAGCTTTTCATTTCAAATATAAAAATTGAAATGTTAACAAAAACTTGTCTATTTACCTGCTCACGGTTACAAGTTTGGGTTGTTTGACAACAAACCAACATTTTTATAAGGATGGCCTTGTTGTTTGGTTTTGTTTTTGCTGTTTGTTATTTATACATGTACCGGTATATATTATAGTGTTCTATGCTTGCGGTGATAATCTTTGTTGCTTTTTATTGTTTTATTGCTTTTTGCTTAAAAGCTTCATATAATACTGTGTGTGTATCTGGTCACTGATTTTATGTTGAATCACCTAGATGTTTAATGTTAGGAATGATTGGTGGTCTAGTGGTAATGCGCTGGACTTCTGAACGCAAGGTCGGGGGTTTAAATCTCAAATTTGCCGTCTGAATTTCTCAAGGACGCTTTTTCAGTGTCCCCATTTCAACGAGGGAGCCAAGTAATGTGTCTAGAATATCACAGGAACGAGGGTGTGGCGTGTATCGGTGCTTTACACCAGGCACGATAAAGAACCAGGAAAAACTGTTCAAAATAAGAGTAGGTATACGAAAGCCCGGTTCTCCTGTATCTTCTCTCCCCTCTCACTGGGCAGCCCTGAAATGACCACAGCTCTCGAATGGGCGGTTAAACCACAGATTATATACATGTATATTTGTTACATGATAAGTGGGTAAAAATATTTTTTCTTTTCGAAACAAATGTCATGTTGATCTGTTATTGTATTGAGGTTTGATAGAATGTATTGTAAGCTAACATTATATGTTCTGATATGTTTTGTATAGGTTCTGATTGGTTCACAGAGTTGTATCAATGGGCCTTGTAGGCTGTCTTTAAATAATATTTGTAAATTCCAAATGTATGATTTAATTATGTGCATGGTGGTTTACTTTTCTTGCTTAAATGTTACTGGTTGTCTTTGGATCTACTCTCCACTAACTACTTAAATTGCTTGTATCCTAAGGGGCTAGTACATTTTCATGGTTGCCCATGTCTGTTTATTGGGATGGTGTATTACAGTGAATTAGGGCCTTAATTGGCCACACAGGCCTTAAACACACTTTTCAAAAATATATGAATGTGTTTTCGGTCCTAGTGTCCATTTTAGGCCCATATTCACCATTAATACAATCACATCAAAGACCTAGCCTCCTGTGCTTGTATGAATGAAGTAAACTTATCATTATGGTGATGTATTCATGCATAGCAATCATTGCCTTTAAATGAATCTTGTAATCTAATGTAATACTGGGCTACATTTGACATTGTATTTGATGTATTGATTAACTGCTACATTCAATTTTGTATCTGGGTATATATATTTAATTATTTATGCATATTATGCTTGTACGGTATGTTTAATTCTTGCTGGTTCTACATTCAATGGCTCATCTGTTTGACTCACTGAACTTGTATACCGGTTTGTGTGCACAGTCAAATCTGTGTTAGCGGCCACCTCCGAATAAAGGCCACTTGTCAAAACTGACATGTAGAATGAAATGACCTCCGAATGGCCACCTGTCCATAAAGGCCACATTATGTATTATTCAAGGATAGCTTTTGTGTACAGATTCAACTTGTATACATGTATAAACAAAATCAGTGAGCCAAGCACCTATTATTCTTTGTAATACTTCTTGGTACTTTGTTATTTGTGTGACTGTATAACATGATTTGTGTATTATGATACTATTTTATGGTGTTTTTTAATATTGTGCTATCTATTAAGATTTGTCAATGATTTGATCTGAGATTGTGGTGTTTATTGCATACACATTAGGTCACATATTTCAGTTGAATATTGATTGAAATTTGTCTATGCAGAATTGTCAATGATTGAAATACTCATTATTCCAGTTATTTTTAGTGGATATTTATCCAAATATTGATCATTTTATACAGAAGTAGTGTGATACATTGGATTATCATCAAGAAAAGGCCATAACAAATAATGATTAGACCAAAATTCTTAACTTTCTTACTTACTTCTTATTGTCTACAAAATACACATATTGGTAAATTGCAGGGGTGACAAGATTCTGGATATATCTGGAATTCCTGATTTATCTGTCCTGAAAGAGCTATGATTTCTGAGCAAAATAAAAGTTATTTCATGAAAATGTCTCAAGAAATGACAAAGTTATGGTCAATTTAATCGTCTCTGAAGGATTTTCTTTAATACAAGCTGAGTTAAATATGGAAACAATGTGGTTGAAGGCTTCTTGTTTGGTAAAAATGGTTTGCTGCATATAATTTTCAGGATTTTTAATTCGGCTCTAATGACACCCCTAAAATTGGTTTATTTTGTTTTAAAATAGCTGACATTGAGATAGGTATTTAAAAAAACATAGGGTAACCATATTCTTTCAAAGAAAGTATGGGCTTTAGATATATTCTTTGTACATTTTACTTAATGAACTTTGAGTAAGGGTGTTGACATGTTTTGTCTTTTTTTTCAGTTCCATGAAAAAGCAAACGCTATACAATATGTTTTTATTACATTCTGATGATCAAGTTTTCATCACATATCTATTAGTTAATATTTTTTGTATTGTACTAAATTTATACATCTTGTGTTGTGGACAGTGTGATACTAAATCACAGTTTTATCAGTTAAACATGGAGATGTTAGTTTAATAAAGTCTATGTATATTACAACATCCATGTTTCAGATCATAGTATGATATTCTTATATTTATATTAGTGTTGTGTTCTAGTCAAACTTATCATATTTTTTTTGCTTTTACAATGTGCTAGGTATGAATTGGCTTAATTTCCAGTGTGTCACATACACATATTTCACATGATTGAGTTTCTGTTACATAAATGGCTGACCTATGTATTAGTGCTATATCTTTTATAGTGATTGTATTGTGTGTGTATTTATCTATGAACAAATGGCTGTCATGTGAGAATGCTACTGGTTTTCTGTAAATTTGGTTAATTATCTACAGTTAAACCTGTGTTAGAAGCCACCTTAAGATAAAGGCCACCATGTGAATAAAGGCAGGTACATATATAAGTTAATATACGTACCTGATAATGCCATCATTGTTTATTATACCCCCACTACCATTGGTAGGGGGGGGGGGGCTATATAGGAGGCACTTAGTCGGTCGGTCCATCCCAAAGTTTGTCAACGCTGTATCTTCTCTATGGATGGAAGGATTTTTGAATTACTTTGTACATTTGTTCAGCATCGTGGGGCAGTTTGTCATGCGAAAGAATTACGTCAATATCTCCAAGGTCACACTTGGGAGTTCAAAGGTAAAAAATGGCCATAAATAAGCTTCTACAGGCCATAACTATGTCATTCATTCTGAGATTTTAAAATCATGTCATGCGATAGAATTACGTCAATATCTCCAAGGTCATGGTCAAACTTGAATATCAATTCTCAAAAAATGGCCATAAATTAGCTTGTCTTTTAGTTATCTAATGTTGGATTTTAAATTAGCTGATCACCATCATTATAATAACAAGCATTCACAGGGATTATCGCACATATTTTGTACGACTAGAAGCCATACATCTGTGACAGGGCGGTATGTGGGGGTACTTTAAGTCACTCTCTGTGGCAGTACTAGTTTATTTTTAGATAATGATGACCACATTTTGTCTTTCCCAAAGGTGGCCTTTGTTCACAGGTTTGACAGTATCTCGTTCAAATATTCACTAGCTTGCTGCCGTTCCTGTTTACAGATGTTGTTCTGTTAATATATGTATGTATTAATAAATCATTTTAGTCATGCTTATTTGAGAAAAGAATGAATTATTAAGGTGTCCACCTGACATTTAGTTATATACCGATATGCCTTATTTGGAATACATATCAATTGTTTTACATGTATACTGTATCTGACTTATGTACACTTAATCTTCATTCTTATATATTATGACTTTATGATTAAGTTTAATAATTAAACAGGGTCGACAATGGAAGAAGAGTCTTCTCTTTTTGTGTTAACCCTGGTGCTGGTGTGTGTACAAGGCATGGTATTTATTGAATTATATTTCAAAGATCATTTTTCTTATATTTTATGTTATTCATCATGTATTGCGAAAACTGAAATAAATTTATCTATAGTCAAATAAGAGATATGATATTATCCATTAATACATTATTACAGAATTCATATTATTAGACTGATATTTGTATAAATAGAACAATATATTACCGGGTATTTTCATGTATGATATATTCATATAC
Source organism: Lutraria lutraria (assembly GCA_964023205.1). Lineage (NCBI taxonomy): Eukaryota > Metazoa > Mollusca > Bivalvia > Venerida > Mactridae > Lutraria > Lutraria lutraria. Next base: position 16,119,033 of record OZ026834.1, on the reverse strand, counting down.
TCAATGTAAGAACATTTATCTGTATAGCAGTTTAATAAATTATCTAGTATTCAGTTCTATAAACTTTCATAACTGTTATATCTACATCTTTGAATATTGTTCACCTTACTTCTCACAATTTTGACTGCATTACAGTAATCCAACACTTAATTTGCATGAAAGTCAGTGTTTATATTACATGTGTATTCTGTGAACTAAACATACATGTATAGTTTTAGTACCAAGTGGTAGGTCTGAGGTCATTTTCTTTAATGAATCTTCAGCTATATTTGTGCACTAAATACTTACTGCTTGCATTGATGGTTTAATTTAGTTTTAATAGACTTGGTTTCCTTATAATGAAATGCCATGTTATATGTTTGCTATTTGTAACCTCTGCATTCATGTTTTAATTAAACTGAGAAATGATATAAACTTATGAAGCTAAGGCCTTAAAAATGGGTTGTTTCTGGTTACATGCTCATTAAAAATAGGGTAGGTAGGCTGGGATCTTTTTTATTTATTTTGGTTCTTGAAAAGTCTGTGGAAAGGAAAAACAGTAAGAAAGTGGAAGTACTGCTCCTCAGACCAAATAAAAAAAATAGGGTCGCCAGAAAAAAATAGGGTAGGTCGGGTAACTAGAAACAAACAATTTTTCTTACGCCTAAACATATTTCAGGCATACATTATTGCATCACAATGTTTATTATAATAGTAAATACAATGATAGGGCTTTCTTTTTATTAGATTATTGAAAAATCAGTTTATACTGTTATTCATATTTTCATATTTGTACTTGAAGTGTACAAATATGCCACATTTTGGCTCACTTTGTCATTGTGCATTGAAAGGAATTATTTCACAAATAAAAAATCTGTTAAATAATCAGTGTTATGTTATTTCTTGTGGGTTTGTGTCACATAGCTCCCCATTGACATTCTTATTGTAAATAATTATATTATTGTACTTGTTTCTTATAGGAAGTTATGCTTTATAAGAAAAGGATACCAGTTACATGGAGTTATGACCACAATGGCTACCATATGGGTCATACTCAACAATTGGAACAATTTGGGATAAATCAAAATAATTTCAATTCTCTCTTCAATGAATTGTTTATTCTACATACACTTTAATATGAAATGAATATTGACTTTTCAAATACAAATAAATTGAAACCAATAAAGATGTATATGGCACTAACAACTGACAACAGATCTGTTTATCTAACTTATTGTACACCAACGTTTCGGCTTAAACAATAAGACTTCATCAGGGCATGATAAAAACAAATAAAGATAGTAGTATTCAAGATACAGAGCAGATGAAGTATGAAGTAACATTAATTAAATTTATATATACAAAAAAAATATCTGTGATGCAATATCGGGAATGATATGGATGATAACAGATTCAATGTCATTAAGAATTGTGTTTTTAGAGAATGGCATGTGTTGTATATGAGTGTGATGACGATATTTGCAAATTCTCTGGGACTGAATACTGTGGAATCATTAATTTTCGTTGAGGATTTAATTTCGTGGATTTCGTGGGCAAGTTAATCCACGAAATCAAATCCCCATGAATTTAAATGCAGAGATCAGGCATTCTTTTCACGAAACAAAATCCACAAATTTATGTCCCCGCGAAATAGCCATTTTAGTAAAAACCATGAAAATTAAGCCCAACAAAAATAAATGAAAATACAGCAGTTGCAAAATCAATTAGAAGATAAGGACACCTTATACTAGCAACTTGATCATTTTATAGTATAAAATGATCAAGTATAATATGAAGAAATTGAATTTTGTATATATTTAGGTATAAAATTTATACCTAAATATATACAAAATTCAATTTCTTCATATTGCGAAATGAACATTCTACCATAAATATGTAACACTAGTACGTCAAAAAAACATGAGATTCATTTTATGGTACAAACAATGGATACACATGAATGAATTACTTGACTAAAAATATGTGTAACAGACATTCATTTATACAAACAGTAAGTTATCGCTACACACCAGCACCACACAATCAACTGTATCATCTTAAAGGTCTATGCTTATTTTTGTTACAAAAATTATATAAATAAAAATGCATAAGAAAAAGCACAGTACAAGAATGATATTTTTGTCAATGTTTCAGCACTTGCAACCTTCCTCCACATGTGTTTTCTGAGTAACACATTATGTAATTAAGATCCAGCTATACATGATTGCATATAGTAGGCCAAACTTAAAATCTATTTGAGATAGATGGAAATAAGAATTTTCAACATTTCTAAGTTGACCCACCGATTTTAGCTCAATCCAAATAATAGTAGGTCTAATGGCACACATCACGTAAGTTTATATTTACTTCCTTTATTGAATTGTATACTTGTGTATATGGCTGATAAAATCATTCCAATACAATGCCCACATAATGTTCCGATAACACAAGTAATAGGCCAGGCCTGAAATATAAAAAAAATACTATAATAGACAAAATAAAACCTTTCAAAAATTGCAGTAAGTAAATCAAATGGTGTGGTTTGAAGGATAAAGACATGGGGTTTCATAGATTTATCCTGTATGTAGTGCAATATCTGTCTTTCTGCTGAATGTAACAGAATGTCATACAGAGTCATTTCAAGCTGTTTTTGTATTTATTGTTAATTAATGAAAAAGTACTAACTATGAAAATACAATCTAACATATTAGTTTAACTATGCTAAATGACCATTGGGTAACAACACTTCTACTTAAGTTAAGGGAATAATGTTGGCTCACCTGCCAGGGCCTGTCCCAATCTAGTGGAATAGGAAAAGCACCAAACCATGCACCAAGAAAACTTGTAATAGAACTGATGCACACCATAGATTCAATACCAAGCTCTGGACTGTAATACACAATAGTACAATACAAATATACATCACTTCATTTCTTAACATTCAGCTTGTTCAATGAATAAATGAATGATGCAGTCAAAGTAAAACTTACTAATGATAAGTAAAATGGAATTCCTTCAAATGCACAATTTCATGATTTTCAGTAAATTAACTCACATTGACTAGTAAGAGTATAAACAAATATGAAGAATACAAAGATATGTTCACATCACTATATTTGAATATACCAGTAAATTTTGAACACTCAACAGTCTTATACAGTTTGAATTTATTATCACACTAAGTTATGATTATTATTAATTATTGCTATGTTTCAGGAAATCAAAAAGTACCATTATGCCAAGTTATGGGGAAAAATATCAATACACTACAGAATACAATTACAGCCTCAGAAGCAGGTAAAATTGTCAAGAAATAATTCATTTTACAGCAGCCCAATGCCAAAGTTACTTACCTTTGATAAATTATAATTCTCAACCAAGCATCAAAATCAGTCCATAGATGGATGAGAAGTGGACCAACTGTTGTGGATGACAGAATCATTGCAAAATGGAACGTCTCAGCTGTTTGTCTACATTAGTGTAAATCAGATAGTTTAGCAAAATGGTATACATGTACATATGCATAACATCTAAAGCTTCAGAATATTACTGTATATAATACTAAATATTCTTCAGACAAATTGTTCTTACTGCAGAACCTTTTTTCATTCTATATAAATCAATTCATAATGATAATCAGATAAATAAACATCTTTAAGTTCTAACTTAAGTTTGAGCATTTTGTTCAAAGACTCAAGACAGAATGATGTGCCACTTTTAATTAGGAAAAGTACATATTATAATAAAATTAAATATTAAAAATGGATATTCTTTGGAAAAATGAAATCATTATAGTTGCTTTGGGATCACAAAGCTTCCTTCAATCAATAATTAGTTTATTGTATTATGATAATGATGTCAGTGCGAACACCCCGGAAGTAGAATTATTTTTTATCAGGGGACATCACCATTCATTTACTAAGGAAAGTAACCTACAATATTGTTATCATGGGAAAGGGCCATTGATATAGTGTGCTTGGTAACTTACTGTGTGAATGGAGCTCCAAATAAAACTGCCATACAATGAAATAACATGACACTTGATGAAAATATCAGCAGGCATTTTAACGCATCCTGAAATATAAGAAAATAAGTAAACCAATAACATTACACTCCTGATCAAGAGTCAAACTCAAAGTCCTTACACAATTAGGCCAATCTTAAGTTCCTCATCTGTGATTGAACCCAGAACCCCTAGTACTGTAGACAGTCAGACACCGAACCACTTGCTAAAAAAATAACCCAACAGCAATGCTGTCGAAAGCAACCAATATTCCTACAAGATCAATCACTATCAGGGTTCTCTGGCATTGGTATAAGTTAACATAATGAGGTCAAAAGTTGAGTGTCAATCCTTGGTTGATTATAATTCAAAGAGTCAGCAAAATTTCCTACTATTGCAATACTAAATTTGACCTACTGCCACTAGTACAAATTCTCAAGAGACAGAATCCTTTTTTTACTATTTTCAACAGTCAAAATACCATATTTAGCCTTTAGTGTCAAATGAAACTATTGAACTTGGCTTCCTGAAGGGATTGAAGTACATGTATTATTGTAATTTGAGGTTGTCTGCATGTGTTTGATGATGATTCATGGGTATATATACATTTGTAAGCATGTGACGGCATTAGATAGTTTTCAGATGACGTCACGCATATGCGGAACGCTTCGGCGCGGCGGCCATGTTGTAGGTCAAGTTCATTCATTTAGTTCGTAACACTAACGCTAAATATTTCCAATTATGGCGTTGAAATCAGCAACGCTCGGTGAAGATTCTAAGAAGATTGCCTATATAGATACTTCAGTGCCTTCAGTACGACAGAGATATTTAGAAAAAGTGAAAGATTTAAGTAATGATCCTTATAAAATCGTCAGTTCAGAGTGGAGTGTCGATTTTCGAGGTTCCATACCTTTATCCAAAGGCTAAGTCTGGATTTGTGCCAACTACTTGAACCAAAACAGAAATGTAAACATCCATGGATTATTAGACAGGAAGCCGTCAGTAGTTTCATGGATAATAATGGGTGAGAAATTATGTCTAACTGTGAAAATCCATTCAATGAAACATATGCCAAACTAAATAATGAAATAGAAGACAATATATGGCCTAATATAACGTATTTCAACGTTTTCCTACTCAAGGAGACATTATAATTCATGGGCGCAGCCATTTTGGAAATTCTCCTTAAAGAAGAGTAAGTTAGTGACGTCACTTCCGAGTCCTGTCAAAAAAGGTAAATAAAGCGTCTCTGGTCGTAAGAAAGACACGTGTCGAAATAAGGTAATAAACGGCTTATCTTTGACTAAGTTAGATAATAATCTATGTCAATCGGTAAATCTTCAACACCGATATGTCCAGACGATGCAAATTGCAGGTAATGTTTTGGCTATATTGTGTATTGATCGGCGCTGTCAATCATAAATGACAGGCCAGCACCTGTCAAAAATCTCAATATCAAGTGGCTATGATATGTCTTTGTAGAATGTTGCGGCCATAATCATATCTATGCGGTCACCCGCATTGTCAGTGTCTTACTTATGTAGTGTAATAGAACCTGGTGACGAATCGTAGTTGTGGTAAATCGTGCATTGCGCCTATATATTCTGTACGTGGAGATTTGTTTTGTAAGTAATTTCCTTACATTTGTGGCTCAGAGCTAGAGTCTCAATAAAACTACATGTATGCTTTTAGCTCGGTCAGTTGTGGTTGATATATCTTTCTCAGACTGTGACACTTAGGAAACTAGAAATTTATTTGTGGATGATCATGATTGTTTTTATAAAAAATATGTAAAAATATCTACTGAAGAATTCAGCAATAATGTTCTAATAACATTTTAACTATTATATGAATATCATTTATTTTCTTACAGATGAAGACTTCATTTAATCTGAAGACTTGTAATGTCTTATTCAGTTAGTTGTGATTCCTGTCCTGTTGTTAACCCTGAATGTCCAATATTGTACCTACCTGATGAGATATTAATACTGGTATTTTCTTACCTCAACACTGATGATATAATTGCTTGTACAGGTAATATAAATACAAAAATGTACTTTTTTAAGTGTAGTAGTAATATAATATATAAGTACTAGTAATTGTGTAAATAAATGCAATGTATTTATGTTGGATTACTTTTAATATACTGTCCCTGACTTTACCAAATGAGGTAAATGTATTTTTAGTTTTCTTATTGCTATTCAGCTATTGGCAAGAGGTTACAAGTATAAGTAGTATGTGAATGCACCCATATGGCAACAAATTAATGATTAAAAATCGAACATATGTCATTTGTACAATACATAAATATTTCTAAGAGCTGTAAAAAGGTGTGACGTTTTTTTAAAACTGTTTTGAATTGGTGCAAGTGTTTACAAAGAAAAAAAGTAATTGTTACTTGTAAATAAGAGTGTAATAAACATTTTAGATAAAAATTGTTGTTGCCCAAGAATATGCATAAATCTTCAACCTCTGGGTTTGAAAAGAGCTTGTGTGGTTCATTGGACATATTGTACACATTTTGTAGTTAATGTTCTATTTTCTTCATCTATTATTATAGGAACCTGTGGACATTGGTATGACCTTATAAATTATTGTGAATCATTGTGGAGATTACAGTGCCTTCATCTTGACTCTAGTGATTTTCCTGTTCAGTTGAAGAAAGTTACTGGAAAATCTTGGAAGGTAATGAGAATTTGTAATAGTACAATAATGAGTATGCAGATGGCCATTCTTTCAGTATAAATGAATTCTTTCTATGTAAATAAATTTGTAATCAATTTAAGTAAAAAGTTAAGCTAACATAGCTTATTTCATATATTCAGAAAGTAAATATTATATAGCTAGTTTTGAAGATTTGAATTTAAACAATGCAATTACTACCATGTACAATTCTTGTTATTATACCCCCAGATATGAAATATATGGGGGCTATATTGGATTCACGCTTGACGGTCGGTCGGTCGGTCGGCCGGTCGGTCGGTCGGTCGGTCCGTGCGTCTGTAGACACAATTTGTCCGGAGAATTTCTCAGCAACTACTTACAGGATTTCAATAAAACTTCACAGAAGTAATCAGTAGTAAGCCTAGTTGTGCTAGCTTAAAGCATTTTTCGTTCGGATTAATTTTTACTGAGTTATACCCCTTTGTTGTTTTTATTCAGTATATACAATAGGCAAATTTTGTCCGGAGAATTTCTCAGCAATTACTCACAGGATCTCAATGAAACTTCACAGAAGTGATCAGTAGTAAGCCTAGTTGTGCATGCTTAAAGCAATTTTCGTTCGGATTAATTATCACTGAGTTATAGCCCTTTGTTGTTTTTATACAGTATATACAATAGGCAAATTTTGTCCGGAGAATTTCTCAGCAACTACTCACAGGATTTCAACGAAACTTCACAGAAGTAATAAGTAGTTAGCCTAGTTGTGCATGCTTAAATCATTTTTCATTTGGATTGATTTTCACTGAGTTATAGCCCTTTGTTTTTTTCTACAATATATACAATAGGCAAATTTTGTCCTGACTATTTCTCATTGACTACTGCCAGGAATTCAATAAAACTTCTCAGAAGTGATGAGTAGTTGGCCTAGTTGTGCATGCATTAAGCTTGTCTTGGTTGGTTAAATTTATACTGAGTTATGGCCCTTTGTTGTTTTTTATACAGTGTATATACAATATCTCAGTAACTACTCATAGGAATTCAATGAAACTTCACAGAAGTTATAAAAAGTAAGCCAAGTTGTGCATGCAATAACCAGGTTTTGTTTGGATTAATTTTCACTGAGTTATGGCCCTTTGTTTTATACAATTAGGTAAATTTTGTCCGTACCATTTCTCAGCAACTACATGCAGGAATTCATTGAAACTTCTTAGAAGTGATAAGTAGTTTGCCAAGTTGTGCATGTCCACAATAGGTTTTGTCCAAGTAAATTTGAATGAGTTATGGCCCTTTGTTATGTTTTATATAATGTATATTTAAAAACTAGTCAGGATATATCTAAGCAACAATTTGCAGGTATTAAAAAAATGAAAATGCATTATATTTCCCTCTGTAAAATGTTACAATAACTGTGTCAAGGCCGCATCTGGGGGTATTCATCACCTTTAGTGATAGTTCTAGTTAAATCTAGTATCAATTGGGCATTTAATGAGTATTTTTGCCCTTTATTTATTGCCTATATTGCCTTTAGTATACAGGGTTGTTTTCATTTAATACAGATAAATAAACCCACTTTCATCTCCCAAATTTTATTAATTAATCCATTTAATATCAGTATATCATAATTACTTTGTATATAAACATTTAATACATGTACAGTTATGAATTGATGCTACTTACATGTACTGTCAAACCTGTCAACAAAGGCTACCATTGGGTAAAGCCAAATGTGGCCTTTCATGACAGGAGGCCTTTGTTCGGAGGGTATTATGTTCTAAATATTCAATGGAAGTTTTTAAAAGAATGGCATTTATTAACAGGATGGCTTTATTCGAAGGTGGCTGTTTAATTGTATACTGCAGTTTTACTGTACATCATAACTTGTTTTAATGACTACCATCCATTGTATTATTGTCTATTATAGGAAATCTTCCAACAGAACTATAGCATTAACGGTATAAAGAATTTATGGAGACAAGGCACATTTAGTAATCCCAGAAGTTTTCAAGAACTTCCAAGTCGACCATTTTGTAAGTTGGACACTGACAGTTGGGGACAGATTTTTGAGTGGGAGCTTGAACGATCTTGATTTATATTGTTCTTTATATTTGTATTCTCAGGATAAGATAACTTTAAGATTTATTTTCATACATTGTATAACTACAGTTACTGCTGGCAAGTCTAGTCAACTGTGATAAATTACATATTTTTGTATACACATTTTCTTTGTGTCTTGAAGATCACATTATTTTTGTTTGAAAAAAATTGATATTTTTGTAGAAAGCATTTTTAAGTTTCATCATATTTAAAAAGTGCAATTCAGTCAAAATGGGTTTTGTATGGTACTGTGCATTAGTTGTATCTTTGTTCATCAGTACTTGGGGTCATAGTGATGATAATTTGTACCAAGCTAAAGACAACCTACCAACACATGGACCTAAACCTGTCAGATATCTCTTGTATGATGTGAACCCAGGTGAGGGATTTAACCTACGTCGTGATGTTTACATGCGAGTAGCTAATCTTGTGAAATTCTTGAATGAAGACGAGCCATGGGTTCTTGTGTTACCACCATATGTACGACTGTACCATTGGAGGAGTACGAATCGTAAAGCTCAGAATAAAATTCCATGGAGGGAGTTCTTTGACGTTAACAGTCTGGCATTACATGTGCCAGTAATGGAGTTTGAAGACTACCTGAAGGAGGTGGATGATCCAGTTATTGATGAGGTATATTACTTACAGAGATATAAAGAAGGTTGGACGAAATGGGAAGAGAAAATAGACATCCGTGAGTGTGTTGATCCACGAAGATATCATAAAGATGAAAACGGTAATTGGCGAGGTAGATTTTTCGATTATGAAGAAGTTTATGCCAAAAAGTTTGAATGTATGTCTGCTCAAGCTTATCTACTTTCATTTAAACCATTCTTAATGAAGAACACAACCGGACAGTCTGTGTTCCTTGATAGAGCTGAAACTATGATACACGGTCAGTACAGTGAATGGTCACCTGAGTGGTGGACTGCTAGGCGAAGTATGGTCTTCTCTAAACAGTTGAGAAATGATGCTGACGAATACAGGAGTTTACATCTTGACTCAAATGATAAAAAAGATAAGACCCAACTTGAAGTTTGGACGAAGATGAAACGAAACCATGGCGATGCGAAAGGAGGTCCTTATATTGCCATTCATTTACGTCGCAATGATTATCTACACGCCCATCCAAAAGAAGTGCCCAGTTATGAAAATGCAGTCCAGCAAACTATTAAATATTTGCAACAATATAAGATAAAAAAGGTTTACGTTTCTACTGATGCATCATGGGATGATTTCAGTCAAGTTAAAAAAATGTTTGGGAGTAAATATCAAGTTTATAAGTTTGAAAAACAAGACTTGACAATGTACAAGGATGGACATCTAGCTATTATAGATCAGTGGATTTGTGCTCATGCAAGGGTGTTCATAGGCAGCTATGTGTCAACATTCTCATTCCGTATACAAGAAGAGAGGGAGATTCTTGGCTTTGATCAAGAAACAACTTTTAACAGATTCTGTGGTGATGACGAACCCAAGGACTGTGAACAACCAACAAAATGGAGCATCAAATATTAAATTCTCCTACATCGATCAATATTTTCAACATCACACAACAACATCTTTTAAGTACTCTTTTGGCCTGGTTGTTTGTTAAACAGTATGAAGTAGTACTTACATTACCACGGTATGTTAACTAGTCATTAGAGCTATATAGCTGTCATTCACAAATTTAAGAATTAATGGTTTACATGATTTGTGACATTTTCAATATGCATATCAAACATTCAAAAAGTAGTTTTGTTTTCTTGTGTGTTATGTTTGACAGCCTGCATTTAAGTCAAATTTACGTTTCATGTTTATAATTGACTCACTAATAAACACAAAGCATTTAGAAATGTTTGTATTACATGCTATTAAATTAAGTATATTTTAGACTTATTTGAAATAACGTGTGCATTGTTCAGCTCTTAGTAAGGTTGTACATTATTGGCATTAGCCATATGCAAGGGAATTATTGATGAATCTTTCTTTATAGCATTGTGTTGTACGTTAGTTCACATTGGATTCTACCGTTCAGTGATGTGTTTATGTTCCAAACTTCATTCAATTTAAATGAATATGTTTTGGATGAAAAGTTATTTTGTTAAGTGTTTTTTATTTAGAACATTTGGGTATTGTCATTTATTCTCATATTCTAGGTAGGATGTTCCTTTAAACAATCTAAATTATCATAATTTTTTATGTGTCATAATACATTATAACAATAATGTACATGTATCCTAAATGCATGTCTGAGTATGTGAAAACATGCTTGTGTGTGTGGATCATATAAATCCATACAAGACTTTTGATGTTAAAGGATTGCATGTATACATAATTTTCATATACAAATGTATTTATTATACTGTAATGCAATATTTGATGTTATTTTTTAAAAGTGATATGCTGTGCACACATTTTTGTCCACAATAAAATGTTGTATTATATACATGTGTTCGTAAAATTATTGTTCAAATAAAATGTATATTTGGTTATTGTATAAATACTTTCACTTTTGTGCAGTAAAATTATTATTATATTTATAATTATTGTTAAACTGTCCTATCGACTGTGGCATGAAGCTAAAAATGATTGCATTCAGCGACGTGTGTAATTATTCAGCTTTGACAGTTTAATGAAATTCCACAATACTTCTATGCAAACTCTTGTACTGTGCATTCACAGAATAAATAAATATGCTTAGAATATTATGATACAGTAATTATGTTTCTGTTAATTACGATGTAACAATGTCATACTAGATGTACATGTGTTTAAATGCAACCATTTCAGTTATCTTTCAAGATTTTTTGTTTTGATTTTTTTAAACTGAACGATTGATGAACTTTGATGTGAACTGAAGTACTACATTTTTGTACATCTGCCATGCAATTGTTAAACTGGTTCCCTGTCCATGTTGAAGTGCAAGTGTATGTAAGTTCAGTTTCCATGAGTACTTTCAGTACTTAGATTATATATTGTAAGCAGTGCCATTGGCTTTTGACATAATATTAATTTAGTGTGCAAGACTGGAAAAAAATGTTTACATAGGTTAGGTGAGTTACTAAGCTTTGCTAGGGGATTTTTTTTATAAATATACATGTACCTTTCATGCTTTTGGCATACCATACCATATTTCATGCTTTGAATTTTGTTATTTAAACTTAAGATTTGGCACTAAACAATATAGTGTCTGTCCAGGTAACCATAAACTGGCCTGAGTGTATGTATGATGGCTGTGACCAGGGTTATTGTACACATATTTCGGTGATGGATTGTGTATGATTTGTGCATACAAGATAATGAATACTCTGGCATGTTTTGTAAAGGTACAGTCAAGCCTGTGTTGTCAACCACATAAAAAAACTTCTTTTAAGAAACACATTCTTTTAAGAATCATCATTGATTATTTAGAACAAAATTACCTCCAAATAAAGGCCACCTGTCAAAAAATGAATAAAGGTCATATTTTGTCTTTCCCGTGGGTTTGAGGGTAAATTTTATTTTCAGTTTAAGCGAAATGTGTGACTAAGAGATTGCTGGTCTCTTTACATTGATGTATCTTTTACAAAGTGACAATCATTGGTTGCCATGGTCATAAGGTTATGTACATCTTCCTAGTCATTTTTTTAAATATTTAACTTTTTGGATTGGTAGATTATGATTTGGTCCTATAATTCTTAATGTTCTGGCTGCTTTTAATTTGCAATGAGATAAAATTACCTCATAAGCAATTATTGAAATTTTCATGACTAAATCAATAAAAAATGTTCTTAATTCTAGTATCTATTATCCTTATGCAATAAAAATCCTAATAATCAGTTTTTGAAAATTGCATTACTAAGTTAAAAATTAAAAGTTAGTTTGAATACAATTAAATATCCAATATCCTTACGAGAGTTTGATGTCATAAGGTATTTTAACTAATGAAAAAAACAAGAATAAATGATTCAATGATTGCGGTCAAAGTTGTGGTAAATATTGTAATTTCATTGTGCAGCTGTGTTAATGAAATATTTTCTGATGACTTATCTAAGACATTTATTTCTCTTTCTATTATTCGATTTTTTTTCTTCTTTTTTTCTTTTAACAATGGTATTTTTATGAAGGTAAGTGTCGTAAGAATGTTGTTTTTAATTTCTTATTTATAGGGCAGGGTTTTTAATAAATTCATCATTAGTTTTATCACTGATATATTATATTTTTTATCATGGTGTTGTTGATGGACAGAGATCTTATGTTTTGAAACTTATACACTGTATATTTCTAGTACATTGATAAGAGTCATTTATGACATATGTTATTAATATTTATATCAATCCATACTTTTTCTTAATTTCACACGTAAAAAAATCATATGCATGTAAATGGTTCCTATAATATGCAACACTTGAGTTCACTTCTTAATTCACTTTCTAATAATTTATTATGTGTCGGGATATAATTGAATAATTAGCTGGTTGTATTATATATGACTGTTATTTTTATTGTTTTTATTTGATTTACCTGTTGTTAATGGATTTTGATTTTGATTGTATGATGTTCGAGTGATGCAATAAATTGTAAAAATGTGAATATTAGTAAGTTTTTGTTTATTATCTGATGCTAGATCTGACAGATTTATTCATTGTACAGTTACATACTTATATAGCTGTCAGTTTATTGTTTCACTCAAAGGTGTTATTGACCCAGAACAATTATTATAGTCAATCAACCAGTTATGATTTAACTAGTTGTCTACCATATATTACAAAATTACCATATTTTTCTAAGGTCTATATTGACAATATACTATTATATTGTCAACCAGTGTAACATCGTGCTTTGAATTGTGGGAAAGGAACCTCAAAATTGTGCGGAAAACATGGCACCTCATCAGGACATTCAATTTGAACCATTTATGTGCCAAATCCCTTTTTAACACCGGTCAAAATAAGAGAGTTGCAGTAGTAATTTTTATCAATGCTAAGATCGCCATTGTATCTATGAATGTCTATGAATGATGATATCACGCAATTCAATTTCCATAAAACCTTTAAAATGGCGTAAACATTGTTCGTTTCTGGTTACATGCTTATTGAAAATAGGGCAGGTAGGGAATTAAACATTTTTATGTTTGATTTTTTTTACCACCGCAAACAAAGTTTGAGAGGGGGTATATTGGAGTCACTCTGTCTGTCGGTTGGTCGGTCGGTCGGTCCGTTCGCATAAAGTTTGTTGAGCGAACTATTTCCACATTTTTAAGCTATTGGTATATGTTATCACTATCAAGTGTAGATGTGCAAGACACAATTTTCATGCCCAGCAATGCACTCATTGCAGAGTTATGTCCCCCTGAACTTAGCCGTATAGGGTATTATTGCAGTATTAGTGTCAAAGCGGTGGCGGGGGTATTAGTCACCTCTTTGACAGCTCTAGTTTATTCTTAAAGCATGCTGTAAGGTGAAAAGGTGAGATTATAGACGAACCATTCCTAGAGTGTCTCAAGAGCCTTTGATTGTCACAAAAAATTACTTTTCATAAAAAGGAAAGAGGAATATTTAAACAGTACCTGGTATATAGTATGTGTATAAATAAATTAGCTGTGATATTAACCAGCCTGCTTAGCTCAGTTGGTAGAGCGACTTGTGAGCAGGAGGTCGTGGGTTCAAGCACCACATCAAATACTCTGTTTTCCTCCTGTTACAAAAGCAAAAGGTAAGAACGGTATTCTACTTATTAAAAGTATTAAGGATAGAGTGATCAAGGGACGTAACTTAGTTCTGTAACACAGTACAGAAATTTAATGGTGTGTAGCCTCACCTACATGGTCTAATTCCACAAAATGGCCACTGGCGGTTCTGTTTTATCTGTTCATTTTGAAGTTTTCGGTGAAGTGCAAGGTATTGATTGTTAATTTTGTAACACCATTTATAATAAATTAATGATATGAGTTTACGTAAGTACGAGTAAATATTGTTCCATGATAGATTCGATAAAAGCATTAAAAGGAATTTTAACGGTTGTAACGCACGTCGTCATGTTGAGACAACATGATACTCGTGTAACGTCTGTATGGTTGATACGTGTGACAGACAGTGAGACTACAGTAATGACACTTCGTGAAGTATTTGAGGCAATCATGTTACTCCAAACATTATATTGATGATAGATCTTACCATAGTTATGTTCAGTTGTAATAAGTTCAATTTGTTATATCTCATTCTCAGAGATGAATCAAAGTGTAGCTTAAATTTCTTAATTGGCTGGGATATTCACCAGCCCGATTAGCTCAGTTGGTAGCTAGAGTATCTGACTTGCAAGCAGGTCACGGGTTCGAGCCCCGCATCCGGTAGATTTTCCTCCTAACTACAAAAGAATTTAGAGAAACCTCCAACCTACTATTTTACTTCAACCAAATAACACTCTCAATTGTCATGATTTGTTATCATTATTTCTTAAGTACACACCAGTGACCTGACCCGGTTCCGTGGTCGAGTGGTTAAGGTCACTGAATTCAAATCACTGTTGAGCCCAGGTCCGACCATGTCTCCTTTTGTGAGAAAGTAGGCAGTTCCTTATGGAGGATGGAAGTCTAGTACTGGTTCTTCCCAAGAACGATGGTTAGATGAACTGTTCGTTCACATGACTCTGACTGTTGAAAAGGGGCGTAAAACTCAAATAAACAAACAAGATACACACCTGTACATCAGTCCAAATAATTGGGATTATACCCTACTGCAGTTCAGATGAATCCAGCCCTTTTTTACTGTTTTTGGGAACAGGTATCGGGTCCCTTTGACGGGAGGAATTTGCATCATCAGACACATAATTTGGATAAAAATGGATTGCCCATAATTATATATATGTCTCATAGTCATAAATTAGACTGATCTGTACATAAGGTTAACAAAACAAACACAAGTCATTCAGAACAGCATCAAATAGTGTCACATAATTAATAATCACATTTCCATATTATAATTCATTTCTTACACACCACCTGCACTGGAGCAACCTACTTTTACCATTTGTTTCCCTCTGACTGGCCCTTAATGCTGTAAAATATCTCAACTATTATTGTTTATACTATCCAAATAGGTGATATATTCCTTTCGGGCTTTTTGGAAGTTTTTATTTATTTTCTTTCAGGGGTGTTCTTCAGAAAAGTAAGTAACCAGAGTGCTGCTTCTCTGTAACAGTCTGTTATGTATGTTATCATTCATCACAAACTGCTGTAGCAGACATAAAGTTGTTCATTCTTGCACAGATAGTATTCATAGATATCAGTAATCTAATCTTATTAATATATTATATAAGCATACCTTTGTTGTTTAGATTATTATAATATTACTATCACTTGTATAAGTGATTTAAGAAAAAAGCAATCATAAACAACAATCAACTTCTTATGTGGAGGTAAATTTATTCCAGTAATTGAATTTTCATTTTTAAAGATAAACATGAACTATGATTTTTACATTTAACAATTTTAGACTCAATAATGATTTTTTATACATGTAATGTTAATGAAATTTAGTGTATGTTATGTATTTGATTTAGTGTCAGTATTTACAAAATTTCTCTTAGGATCACTCTTACAGTCTTCGAATTAGTTGGTTGAAAGAATTTTTTTCCTTCTTTAAGTCTTTTGGAGGGCAAGCTAGTTTTAGAGAGTTTCCTTCATAAAGTATATAGTCAGGCAATCTGTCACAAAAAATTAATTCAAAGACTGCTCTTAGTTGAAATGTAGACCATAAGATTAAGTCATAAATAAATCTTTGCTAACTTGATCTTAAGGCTTAAATTATTTTAATCAAATCTGATCAGATGGTTTACAAGTCCTCAGGAAAAAGATAATTAACAAAGATGTTTCTCATCCAAATTTTTGGAAAATGTTAACTTTGTGTTTGATTTTATTAAGCAATGCTCATACTTGGCCTTTTGTATTAATTTTATGAAAATTTTGAAGTTTTGACACAGATTTTTAAAAAAATAAATCTATGGGGGCTGCTTTTCAATATGTGAAATTTAGCCTCATTTATTTTAGAATTTGATGTAGGAATTATTTTCCTACTGCCTTATATAATTTCTTATTTTGAGATCAACACCTTAGTGACCTATTTAATCATTAAAAGGCTCTCATCAGCATTTATAAACACCATGTTTTATGGATTTGTTGGTTGTATTTTTATTTGATGATGGTGAAATAATCCATCATTAGTATTATGCGCAATTTCAAATGCTAATTGGAACCAATTAATATGTTGTGTACTGCTTGCTAACACATTTCTTCATAGACAAAATTAATACCATTGTTTTTTGTTCAACTTATAACATACCTACCCAATAATTTCTATTTTGGAAAGAGTCTACAGTCTTTACACTAGTTAACACATGAGCCCAAAGCCTACAGCTTGTAAACTTCCATTCAGGTGTGGAAACTTCCTCAAAATTGTGCATACATGCTGGTGATAAATTATATTTTCAGGAGTCCACTTATACTAAGTTATAGTAAGTGCTAGTGTTTTCAAAAATGAGTATAAACACAGAGACTATTTATATATTTAGGTAATACTTGTAGTGTTATATTATTGATACTCAGTAGTCAGCTGTATGTATTATTTATTTGATGGAACACATGGAAGTTAGTACTAAGTGTGAGTGATCAATTATTCTGGTTGCATTTGTGCTTAAATTTCTCTATGTATTATGATAATGCAACTCTAAAACATGTCACATACCGCCATTACTGGTGATCATTTTCTATCAAAAGTTAGTTTCCAATACCAGAATTTTTAGTCTGCATGATGACAATTGATTTGATTTTTTATAGTTTTTGTCATAAATTTATTACAATTACAACTCTGAATTTAGTTTGTTTTGTTTACCATTAAATGGTTTATTTTAATGCTTAAAATTGTTATTATTTTTGTTGTATTTTATTTTTACAATCACACAAGCGATGTTCATGTATGATAAATTGATAATGATCATTATATTTATCTATATATATCTGTGTGAACTTAACATACACATTTGTAGGCCTCAGTGTCCTCTGATATATAATGTTGGTTGGTAAAGTTGATCTCAGATATATAAAAGCTAGTTTAAACATTCAGTCAGTGTACATTTGTATTTGTGAAGGAATAGTGCATCAACTGAATTTGTTTATCTGTGCTTAGTTACTGGTAATTAAAAGTAAGTTTTTGTCATGCTTTTTGGCATGAAAGTATGAATTTTTTATTGCCACAATTTCATTTATCCCTGTAATTTATTCTGTTATGGGGACAGCTGGGAAACTGGTGATATTATTATTTTGATATGTTGTTGGTTCAAAGTATTAAAACTATTATATGGATAACATTTAAGTTTGATACATTTTATTTTTTCATTGCATAATTTTATCTTTGTTTATAATTTTCTTCAGTATACTAAGAAGACAGCTGATTCTTTGAAGTTAGTGGGTTGGGTAAAGAATACACACCACTATACTGTGCTGGGGTATATGGAAGGACCACAGGAGCAAATAAGTAAAATGTAAGTCTGGAGTACACATTTCATAGTTGATGTGTTCATTTTTTTAGATTCATTGAGTCGGTAACTTTTGTAAGCTATGTCATAATCTTAGTTATACTGATTATTGTAGATATACATGTGTTTAATGATGTGCTACATAATACATGTATATTAACATGCGGAACAGAACATGCCTTTATGGTAAAATAAACGAAAACTATCGACTATGGTATGAAGTTAAAAATAAACACTTTCAGTGACAGAGGTATTATTTAACATTGACAGTTAAAAAAATGTTTTTACTTAATATTCTTTACTTAAACTGATTAAGACTAAAGCAAATGTAGTTGTCATGCAGATTATCCATATTGCACCAATCATCCGCTGGTCTGTAATGATTTGAGTTTAGATCTGTGGTAACACTCAGAAAGGAATTGGGTCCCTAATTTCTGAAGACGTCTAGAGAAGAATTTGACAAAACAATAAGTGTTGGTTGTCATAGTAACACAGTCTAGTTTCACTGATGTAATGTTTTGTTTTCTTTCAGGAAACATTGGTTGTCTACAGTTGGGAGTAAAAGTTCTAGAATTGATAAAGCAGAATTCCGTGAGGAGAAATTTATAAATACATGTACTATGAAAGGATTTGTTGTGAGACATTGATTCTAAGAATAAATCTTGCCTGTGGAAAACAATATATAACCCTGCATTGTGAAACCTAGCTATTATTTACATTTTACACCAACTTGCTAACCAATAGTCAATATTATACAACCTGTGTCAATTGAGAACCTAAGCACAATGTTGTCTGATTTTGCTTGGATGTTGAGAGAACTTGCCTGGCCATACTGTATATTAGTGGTTATATGCTTTATCTACGTAAAGTTTGCGGCTATGAATAGATTTTCACGCAGTGCTTTAAAACAAAACGTTTTGTTCGTTATCGCTCATCCTGATGATGAATGCATGTTTTTTGCGCCAACTATTCTCACTCTGATACGAGAAGGCCATAATGTGTTCCTAGTGTGTGTTACTAAGGGAGATTACTATGGTCAGGGCGAAGTCAGACGGAAAGAACTTAAAGCTAGTTGTACGCGTCTTGGCATCATGCCAAGTCATGTGACTGTGATTGATGATGAAAGGTTCAAAGATGGCCCTGACAGTGATTGGGATTTAGAAGGGCTTGGTGAACGTATATCGTCTGTAGTCAAACGTGTTGAAGCTGAAAGTATCATAACATTTGATCGTCACGGTGTTAGTGGACACTCTAATCATGCGTCTGTGTATAGTGCTGTCGAGAAATTGTACAGAAATAAACAGTTACAAAAAGTTAGTTTATTTACTCTGGAAACGACAAACATTGTACGTAAATATTCTTCAATGTTAGACATACCTTTCAGTAGTATATTTTGTATGACTAGTTTCGTTTCTTTGCCCAGTGAAGTTGTAAAGACTTGGCAAGCTATGGCCATGCATCATAGTCAGATGGTTTGGTTTAGGAAACTTTATATTGTATTTTCTAGATATATATATGTTAATACACTGAAAGAATTAAGATAGTAGAACAGTAAGTTCTTGTTTATCAAGGTACTAAAATTCATTTGTCTGTTTTTTTTTATTAAATCTGATTTGATATATACTAACTTAGATTACCTGCAGTTTGTATCTTTTAAGTAGTTTGTAACATTTTGAATTTCATTTTGGAAAGATTTGTTCTAAGCTATAAATTATGTGATTATGTGTGTAAATTAATGAAATATGTAGATGTTGGTATCTATTCTGATATATGTCGTTTTGGTAAATGCAGAAATGAATTCAAATAATTGAAAGATTGGTAACAACTGAAGATTTATTCTGCATGTCTGTAGTTGTGATGTATTATATTTATGTATATTCGGACTTATAATGATATTTATTAATCAAATAACATATCTTAATGAGACCAAAATAAGTATACATGCCAGTTTAGAATTCCTTGTATGGACAATTTATATTATGCATTTTCTTTGAAAATGAAATCCGTTTTTTGAATTGGGAGAATTGTTTTATGTAGTTTACATACATATCTTCCTGTCAATTCTCTTTATTAGTGTTTAATACTGTATATTGTAATACCAGAGTTTTTTTAGTCTTTTCTCAGGGTTACGTAAACTTTCTTGGCATTGATTTTGTTGTTTGAGGTAATAAGTGTATGCACAAAAAGGAAATGGCAAAACCCAACGGAAACCATGTCAGTGTAGTACAGTACAGATGAAGGCATTAGTTCTAATCATTACCATATTACCATTGTTGTCATACATTCACAACATGCCAAACTTTACATTGTTCGAGCATTCATTTCCTTTGATCTATGTATACATTCCAGTATTGATGAGCTGTCTTTGTTTTGTGTTTGTATGTTGCTATCTTGTTGGTCGACTTCAGATGATATTTGCTGCTGACTATGATTTAGGATGTAAACATCAAAATTGTTTATAATTGTAGAACTTGAATATTTATTACCAGTCAAATCTTAAAAGTTGTACTTTTTTCTGAACATTATATATGTGTAATTACATTATTGTCCTCTCTAATTGACCGTGCATTTAGTAATGTTTGGAAATAAAAATAATTTGTTACTATAGTATTTTTAACTCTGTAAGATAACTACTTTACTAACATTACTATTTTGTCAGTATTTCATTCTACTAAAATTTGTATGAACTCTTTAAGTGTTTATTGCCTTTTGTAAACAGACACACAACAAAGTTGGACAGCTTCTAAATCTGTTGGTTTTGGCTTCCCTTGTCATTTTACCAATATTGAGCTTATACCAAGGAAAGTTAACAAAACATTGTTCAAATGATCTTTTATATATTTGCTGTATTTATGTACAGATTAATAGCTCATGTCCTTTTATTTCTATTTCTTTATTTATCTGTTGTTTAACAGCCCGTTCAACAGCAATGATCATTTGAGAGTCATCCCAGAGAGGGGAGATAAGATACAGGAGAACCGGGTATTTATAGCCCTACTATTTTTAAGGGTTATGTATCTTTCAATTATGGTTGAAAAATTATTGGTTGTTCTATACTGGTGTTTTTTTCAAATTACTTGTAACAACTTACTAAGTAACTATA
This sequence comes from Lutraria lutraria, assembly GCA_964023205.1. Classification (NCBI taxonomy): domain Eukaryota; kingdom Metazoa; phylum Mollusca; class Bivalvia; order Venerida; family Mactridae; genus Lutraria; species Lutraria lutraria. The sequence goes on along the minus strand of OZ026834.1, from coordinate 16,097,695 downwards.
GTATATAAATTCAGGTGTACAATCTTGGCAGCTTTGTTACTTCAAAAAGATTGTCTATATTTCTTCTTTAACGTCTGTATAGGAGCTGTGCATGTTAATAACAAGACATGGGTATTTTCTTTTATACATTGTTAATGTTGTTTACCATACAAGGTTTTGTTCACTATTTTGGTGTTGGTTTGCATTGTATAATTTTTAAATTTGATATCTGATAAACCTTGTATCTAATAAATCCCTAATTGTGCAGATGTTATCTGGATTTTTAAGGTACTTTAAATAAAATTTTCTAATCTATTTGTATATGTATTTCCTGTCTTAGGTTTTAACAATAAGTGTTTGTGAAACACAAATGCCCCCTAGAGGCCAACTGGATTGAAAGACCTTGACCTATTGAACTCAAAAATCAATAGGGGCCATCTACATGCGATGACCAACCTCCAAACCAAGTCTGAGCACCTTAGGCCAAATTGTTCTGGACAAGGTTTTTGTGTTGAAAGTCACTGTGACCTTGACCTTTGATGTACTGACCTCAAAATCAATAGGGTTCATCTACATACAATGACCAACCAAATCTGAGGAAATTAGGCCAATCTGTTGTGTAGTTATTGCCCAGAAAAGGTTTAGTTACAGATGGACCAACATGTGCAAAGCAATATACCCTCTTCTTCGAAAGGGGGTATAACAATAATAAATTGAGAGCTTAAAAAATGCTGGATTGTGTTACGCATACATGAATTGATGTGTATTCTTTTGACATTAAATAGATCTGACAGTTTCTGCACTTGACAATCAGTAATTACTTGTGTGTGTGATGCACAGAGAACATCCAAGTTTAGTGGCTTTCATTTGTAACAGAAATCATCACTAAAATATTTTTCCATACACTCAGGAACTGTCATCAAGAACTCAGGAGTACAGTCAAACCTGTTTTACAACCACCTCCAAATAAAGGCCATCCTGTGGATAAAAGCCATTCTTTCAAAAATTATCATTGATTATTTAGATCAAAATGACCTCCAAATAAAGGTCACCTGTCAATAATGGCCATATTCAGTCTTTCCCAAGGGTGGCCTTTGTTCACAGGTGTGACAGTATCTCAAGTCAGAAATCCACAACAATAGTTGAGATTATGTTATACTTTATTTGCACTTTCATTGTTTATTACAGAAAAAATAAATTGCATTAAATCTTTCCAAAAAAATAGAATATATGACTAGCAAATACTTCAATAAATGGAATAGGAATAAATTGATACACAGATCTGCCAATATCAGATAACAATACAGTACAGTAACATGCTGATATATAGAGTACATTAATTATCCAGACTTCTAATAATAATAACACCATTACAATTTAATCATAGATAAATTTTTCATCAGAAATAAACCAGTCCAGCAGGTACATCATATTTAAAATTTTAACAAATTACACTGAAAACAGCAAATATGAGATACTACGTAAATCATTGAAACAATAATTTATACACCATGGGCTCGAGACGTAGCTAGAGACAGCAGTTTTAAACAATCTTGCAACCCCTTATTTGTAAATGAATTTTAAGCTATTGGTTGTTTTGACAGTCTTTCATCAGCTGATAAAAGCAGAAATGAAACCAAGGGACTAAACCCCTCAATAATTTAGCATATAATAATTAAAAGGGGTAATAACTAAAATCTAAATTTAGCCCCCAAATGTGAAAATGTTTCCTGTAAGTCCGATAAGTAAGTCTTCAAAACTGCTATCTTAGCTGAGATTATCCCAGCCAGCATGATAAGTGTTAAACTGTAAGTAGTAAGATGTTTAACAATACATAATTAATCACAGTTACATTGTTTTTACACCATTTTATGTACACAAGTTCCACTTGAAAAATAGGTTTAATGTACACAAATTCAACCTGGAAAAAATATTCATAAAAAATATAATCATAAAATTAATATATACAATTGATAGGCAAATAAATTGACAGTAGATTCTGTAAAATAACCATTTAAATGGCAAGAATGTTTGTATTTTACAAGGAAACAAGGCACAAACAAATTAGTATCAATACATTTTGCTTAGCAAACAATTGTATATGTGGTACATGTAATTACATTGTATTCAATGAATAAAATTACAAATTGTACAAATAAAATTGATATTCAGCTGAATTGAAGAAGGCATAGGGCAATCAAAACAAGAAATCATGAGACATGCAAACATCAACATTACATTACACTACAAATCAAATGGATAAAAAACTTCCATACTAAATTAATAAGTAATTGATACTGGTAAAACTCAGTAGGGAAAACAAGGTGTGATCACATCAAGACAACACCATAGAGAGAAGACATGATAATACAATGTAAGGAATGATCTCAAAACCTACTACAGTAAATATCGGACGATATTCAAGTCCCATTTTTTTTGGAATTTATCAAAGTTCTCTGAAAACCGAAATTCTCATAAAACTGCAATTTGGCCAAGTCTGGTCATCAGGGGTTTTATAGTATTAGGAACTATACATGCACTAAGTTGCTTGATAACATCAGTCCACAGTTTTTGAAAGACAATTCTAGACCAATACATAGTAAGCATAAACCTTTTTTATATACAACCAATGATGCTGATTTGATCCATGATCTCCTATCACAAAATTACAATTATACCACCTTAAAGACAATCATTTGGCTATATACATGGCAGATCTTCATTTCCAATCAAAATCAATTACTCAAAGTTATATTTATCAATTTGGATTTAATGCCATTTTATAAAAAAATTCAGTTATGTACGGTGGCCAATACACCTAACAAGTCTTCCTGGACGGTATTCAAACCAGTACAGTACTAACTTACCCTTCCACAAGGAACCAGCAAATTCCCTACGAGTGGAGGAAAATTGACATTTTTGTAAAATTTTCATGGAAGGGTATGACCTTCCACGACCAGGAATCGTACCCGGATCGCCAGGTTACAAATCCAGCGTACTAACCATGGCCCACAACTGCAGCCTTCAAAGTTATAAAACATTACATACCGGTATACAGATATTTAAAGATAAACAATTTAACACAACCTATTATAAATGCAGAAAATTTCAAGTAAAGCATCATTTACAAACAAGAGAAGCTTCATCTCAAATGATAACAAAACATTTGACCCTACAATACCTTCAATTAACATGAAATCTATTTAATATCAGCAAAAAATTATCACAGCATTCACAAATATAGTTTTCTTTCTTCTCACAACCTTTGCAGTATATATACATGTACTTATATTACCGTACAACCAATAAAATGGTAAATACAATGTAGAATGATACATTAGAACTATGGATGGACTATTAGATTAACACTGCATTCTGATCAAAGAAAAAAGTTAAGGCATATGTATTATGTATATGGCACTGAAAATAAGAGTTTGTAAATTTAAACATTTCCAGCACTTAATACTAGATCTTTAAATAATTCATTTATTTGAAATCTTTTGATGCAGTTTTTAAATTAAGACTTTTCACACTAGGAAGTAAATTCACACTATATTAATCTTGTGTTCTTCAAGTATTGTATCAAAGTTTTATGAATGAAGTTATACTGTCCCAATGTTTGCACCATGTACATTCTTTGTTGTCGTATCATTCCTAAAGCTTTAGGCAGGTCGATTTCCTGTAAATGATAAACACAGCTGTTTATAAATTGATGTTAAAATAAAGTCTTGAACAATTAGAACAAATATATTTGAATGGGAATAAAATACAGTCTAATCCACTTAGAACAAAATCACGTTTAGCGAGATACCACATACAGTGAGGTGTTTTCAAAGTCTCTACCATTTCTCATCTTTGTGTATATGCTATACAACGATATATATCGATACAACGAGATAGTCTATAGCGAGAATATAGACTAGAGTGAGGTACATTTATTTGCCTAATGGCAAATTTTCACAGGTATTACGAAATTGTCAATAGTTTGACAGTTCGACTGATCTCTTTAGTGGAGTACACTGTAATGGCATATACTGTATAATGTTAATCATGAGCAGTCATACATAGCACTAAACATAACTGTCCAAAATGTTCTAGTGTAGTTTATTAAGAATCTTCAAGACAAGAACTATTGTCATGCTATATTGCATAAAACCGTACATCAAATTAATGTCAAACAACAATGCAAGATTTGTGGTTATGCTTACTACCTAGTTAAGTTGATATGATACATACCTGATTATGTTCAAGACACCACTTCATAACTTGCGTTAAAACAACAACACCTGTACGTCCAACACCAGCACTACAATGTACAACTAAGGGTGATTTCTTGCCACTTCCTTCTTCAGACTCTGCTAATCTTTGTACAGATTCGATCTCATCCAAAAACCCTACAATCACAATACTCCATAAACTTAGTATGTTAAAAGTAAGGTTTATATCAGATTATTAACAATTTTGATACAATAGAATTATTATCAGAACACATATTAATTCTTCCTATTTTTTTCACGTGTTTAGGGTCTGAGGATATAAAGCTTGAGATGAATCTCAGAACTCAAATCTCATTTTCATTCTCAACCAATATCTAACCAATTCATCTCAGTTAAAAAAAACTTAGAATACAAATTAAGAGTTGAGCTAGGAGACTGATCTAATGTTTTTTAACTTCAGACAAGACTGTAAATGTCAAGAATATCTTCCAGGAATACAATTAGTAAAACAATCCATAAATTCATCATTATAATATGAATGTATCATAGTTGAAATGTTACCTAAGAATCCATACATATCTTCAGGGCAGCCATGATCAGGCCAATCTGTGTACTGTAAATGCCAGATTTGTCTCTCCTTCTTACTAGGTATATGTTTTAATGAGATTCTATTTGTGATGTAACACAATGAATCATTGGAGAACAACAGCTGAACTTCATACTGAAATATATCAAACAATTTTTATAACATGATTTGTTTCTGTGTGTCAGTTTTCAATGATATTTCAGTTATATACAGATGATCTGTTTGCCTAACCAGTACTGTATTATAACCAGTACTAACGAGGAGCCAGCAGGTTCTCCAAATACGGAGAAGGGAATGGCCTGCTGCAACCAGGATTCAAACCAAATCACCAGGTTACAAGCCCAATGCACTTGGGCAAAAACTTATAAAACTACATTGTATTAATGTTCATTTACCTTCAGGAAAATTTCAACTACAATAAAAAACTTATTCACCTGAAATATCACGAGGCAAACATCTGATTTTGTTTGTATATTTTCAAAAATCCAGAATAATGTTTTGTTTTGTAAAATAGGTATCATAAATGCATGTCATCTCATATCATCTAAATGGATAACTACTTAAATCTAAAAGAGGGGGGGGGGGGGGGGGGGTGCATAATTATAATATTTACTTACATCACCAAATACAATTTTATGTTCAGGGCCAGGGTCCTGTGGCCAGTATGAGAAACACTTTGGTCTGCCAAGTTCCTGAATATATAAATGTACAGGTTATTACATGTAACTATTTATAGTATAAATATCAATGTTCTTTCCTTTCAAAGTATCAACCTCTGTTCAGCGTGCTAAGTATAACTTATGAGTTATGACATAATCTTAAACAGTATAAAACAAGCAATAAATTATATCAGAAGCAAGTCCTAACTGAAAAATCTAGATTCTGATATGAAACTATGGGATAAAAGTTTTGATATTGAGTTTTACGCTCCTTTACAACAGTCAGAATCATACAAGGCGGACATTTCACCTAACCATTGCCCCTGAGAAGAACTAGTACTAGACTCCCATCCTCCGTAAGCAACTGCCTACTTTCTCACATAAAGAGACATGGTTGGTAGCTGGGCTCAAACCCATGACCCTCTATCAGTGAGAGGTTACAGTGATTTGAAGTCAGCAACCAGAAGCAATCGAGCATGGAGGTGGGTCCAAAAAGTTCTGATAAATTGTATAAGAAAGTTGTACAATTCAGAGTCAGATATTACATACCATGAGTGCTGTAAGCATTGTGATAACTTCTACTTCTTGTTCCCAAACCATCTGCCAGAAATCTACCACAGTCATATCTACAGGTGCTTGTGTGGCAATATACCACCACAGTCTGTGTCCTACTGTTAACTATAATACACACATCATGTCATCTGATAATTTCATTTATATCAAATTTACCAAATATGCACTTGGGGAAGGTTTTAACCAGATTATCACAAACTAGATGAATATAGGAATCCACATAAATTACAGAAATACAAACATTTGTAGGAGTTTCAGAGACCAAAACTGAATTTTGAACTGAATAGAACAGGTCCATGATGTTGTGTAGTGGATAATTTGCATAAAATATGAGAACTATCTATGTATAGGAAATAGAGGAAAAATGATAACAATTTTTGGAGGTAAAGGACTTTGTTGACAGCCCATAGATGTGGTAATGAAATTATATAACAATATGTTACTAAATAGTTAAAATTTCTAGAAATCATATTTAACGAGTACAGTCAAATAATATGTAAAGGGTCATGACATGAACCAAGGTCATTAATGAATCATCAATTTCTAACTTATCTCAACATGGAAGAGATGGATCATTCAGCACTAACTATTTTATGTAAATACAGTACATGCAGTTTAAATCTGAACTAAATCGCAAAGAATTTACAACCTTAGCAAAGTGGTCCATGACATACCAGTACAACATAAACAATTGCAGGCAAGGTGTTCATGTGACATCAAAAGTTGAGGGTCTTAAATAGTTTGAAGAGTCAACAATTTCCTACTAATATCTTTGTAAATTTGACCATTTGGTACAAATTCTCAAGGCAGATTTATTTCGCTTATTTCAATAGCCAAATTGCCATTTAAAGGTCAAGTGAAAGTCTTGTGCATGTACAGTAAAACTCCTGAATACCAGAATTCCCTGGAAATCAGATGATTTTTCAAGTCCCATTCTTTCTTGGAACATATCAAGTTTTCTGAAAACAGAAAATCTTCGAGAACCAGACTTTGGGCCCAGTTTGAAAGTGGTCTGATTTTCATGGGTTTATTTGTACATGATACTTAATACAAAAAGAACAAGTATGCAAACCTTAATATGAGAAGCATTGATATATCCTGAAGAGTTATCTTTCCTTGGATTAAGTTTTACTCTTGTACCGTCATAAGGTAACACATCCTTAAATCTGTTTCTTAAGGTGTTCTCTGGTAACCTAGCAACATTACAATCAAATTCTACAATCTTTTTTGGCGTTTCTTCAAATTCTTTGAATACAAGATTTTCTGACAATTTCTTCTCCAACAGTTTTCTCTGTAATAATAAAAAAAATAATATAATCATTTTATATACATAATCAACATATAATACATAAAAGCAAAAACAGATATTTGCACTCCCTCACACCAGTTAGTAAGGAAATACCAGAGGGAGTTTAGTTTGTGTAGTAATGCTGGGTTAAAAAGCGTCCAAGAGTTTGTTTTTGTACCTTCATATAGATTCGAGATAGAGCAATTTTCCGTCTCAGCAATCAGCAATAATTTTATTGACCCGCATGGGCGCTATGAAAAAACTTAGCTTTTCAAAAATATAAGATAAATCAAAACATTCATAGAATAAAAAATAATGCATCTAATGCTATTAAGAACAGTTCAGATAAGATTTGATGCAAATTGTCAACAATAACTCAATCTTGATATACACATGTGTAGTGTAAATGTAGTTTCACATCAGCCATCAAAATTTAGCAGTTTTTGGAAAATATGCTCATGCTAGCAACATTTTTGTTTTTTCATCACAAAGCAACAGATATCAAGTTGCTTTAAAGTTTAACTTAAGTAACATTTAGTTGGAGGATCTTTCAGGTAACACTTGTACATGTTACAACGTTGTGTGTAGATAAATAACTTACCCTTTCATCCTTAGGTGCTCTTGTCTCATCATTCATTAAAGCTAGAACCATAGGCCTCGACATAGCTAGTCCATTCATTGCAGCCAACTTTAATGGACCCATAGACGTGTTCGATGATTCTTCCTGAATGGCAATACAAGGGCAATCAATACATAATAATAAAGTAGCTTTTATTTACAAGTTTGGTGTATTTAAATAACACAAACAAATAACAAATGGAATGATATTACCTTTGAACTAATGCATTCTTTGAAAGATTGAATTTAAACGTAAAAAGAACTAGTTTTGCCAAACACCACTATATTTATATATACAAACAGTATAGCTTTACTACACAGTAGAGTAAAATCTGTAAACAAAGGTCACCCATGGGAAAGACAAAATGTGGATCTTAATTTAGACTCAGAGGTCATTTTGTTCTAAGTAATCAATACCGGTTTTATAAAGAATGGCCTTTATTCACAGGATGGCCTTTATTCTGATGAGGCTGCTAGCACAGGTTTGACTGTACTAATGATTATAGTCTCATCGATGTTGACCTTTAGATAATTACCTGATCAGATTCTGAATCATCATAGTCCACCAATCTTTCCTGAGAACTTGATAAACATTCATTTTCACTTATAGTGGACACTTCTGGTTCACTAAGTTTTAACTTATCTAACAATAACTTTCTTTCAGCACTACTGTCTAATGATACTGACTTCTCATGAATTATCTCCACTTTAGTATTGGGTTTATTTGCATCACTTTGACTTCTAGTTACCTCCCTTCCAGATAAGCTTTCAGATTCTAAAACAAGAGAGCTATTTTGTGCAACTCTCTTTAAAACATTCTGCACATGTTCTTTAACAGGATCTTTGGTCACGTTTTTGTCATTATTGAGAGATTTTATCACAGATCTGTTGGATTCTACAATGCTTTGTTCTTCAATACTATTCTTATCCTTCACTCTCAAACTTCTGTTCACATGAGCCAATCGGTTAGAATTTTCTCTCAGTACACCAGGAGTAAAAGATCCAGATCTTGCTATCATCATGCGACGAAAACTTTCACGCTTAGTTGCCACTTCCTTCGATGTGGATGGAGGCGGAGCCTTGTTAGGGGCTACAAATCTTACCGTTATCTTAGACTTACTACTTTGTCTCTGTGGAATGGCACGCACAAATGAATCTTCCGTTTCACTATCTGTCTCTTTAATATGGAACGTAGAATTTGAGTGATCGCTTGAGGCATCATCTATCTCACCTAATACTGGTTGTACCTCAGCAATACCAGTCTCAGTCTCCACTGTGTTCTCAGATATTTGAACCACTTCAGGAATTGTTTCTGTCAAATTATCTACACAAATTTCAAGATTCGAATGACTACTCAGGTTCGAATCAGCAAAGGAATGCCTGGTAACTAGGTCAGGAGGATCAGTCACAGTACCGAGACCTGTCTGAGCAGCCAGGTCTGGGGTGGAGTTACTAGCACGAGGATATGGGGGCGGAGGTTTATATTGATAAACGTAAGATTCATCCGCATTTAGAAAATCATTTCCGGTAAACTGCTGCTGTAATCCTTGTGTATTTAACTCTGGTGAACTGTATGTAGGTTGTAAAACAAGGTTAGTCTGTCTCTCGTTCACTCTATACTGCATTAAGTTACCAGTAGCCTGATCCTGGAACATACTGTCAGCATATACTGACACAGAGTGACCATAAGTTCTATCAGGAGTGTTTAGTTGATAATGACGTCCAGGTTCATATGAGACATGATGTGTGTGGGGTGATCTTATCTCAGGTTGACTGTAAGCTAAACCTTCCTCTCCTTGTGTATAAATATGGGTGTTAGCAATATTCTGTGTCATATCATGAATTTGTTGGTTGCTAAGGTGATGTATTTGCTGGTTGCTATGATGATGTATTTGTTGGTTGCTATGGTGGTGAATCTGTTGGTTGCTAAGGTGATGAATCTGCTGGTTGCTATGGTGATGTATCTGTTGGTTGCTATGGTGATGTACTTGCTGGTTGCTATGGTGATGCATTTGCTGGTTGCTATGGTGTTGCATATGTTGATGATCATGCAACTGCTGCTGCTGTGCTTGATTAATTTGTGTTTGGTTCATTTTCAGTTTCATGACAGTAGAGTAATCAGGCGCTCGTCTATAAGCCGGTAATGCTGCGAGACGACTTGCATAATTTGGATCAGAGGTGGGATCCACTGTGCTCTGTGTATTCACATCTTGTTGTTGTGCATGTTGTGTATGTTGTTGTTGCTGCTGTTGATGAGCTATATAGTTAGAGGCTGATGAAGCTCTACGATCTTGATCGACTGTGTATTGTCCCGTACTTAAATCTTGGTTTGAAATGTTGAGACTTTGTTGAGAATGACTGTAATAATCTTCTGTATTCACTGATGCTGATCTAGAATCTGAAAAAAATAGACAAATAATCAAACAAATCTGTTTTTATAGAATAAATAAATAACGATTCATGCTTAGTATAAATACATTATAATTATATTACTATGGTACCTTTATTATTCACACAGGACATATTTTCACTTAATTTGCTCAAAAATCAATGGGGAAATTTACAATTATGCTCACATTCTTAAGCATTCTCTTGATACTGAAGTCGTTTTAACTAAGGTTGAAAATATGTAAATTTACACAAAAAAATTGATACCACATTAGGTATGATATACTTAGATAAGAGACAAGATAATTACCTTGTTGTTCATATTTTTGTTCTCCATACTTCAATGATGGTAAGGATGTTTGAGACTGCATCTGTTGAAGACATAATACAGACCATTATTAATTAACTATTCAATATTAGGTGCGTTTTCACTTCAAATGCAGGGCAGATATGAAGTTCATCAAGACATTATGAACACAAAACTGGGCCACTATGAAAAAACACGGCCTTTATGAAAAAACTCGGCTATTATGAGATTCGGTCATTCTGTTCAGCTGGGCCATTATGAAACCACTGCTACTCATAGAACAAGAGGGCCATGATGGCCCTATAAATGCTCACCAGGAGAAAAGGTCATTTGGAGATTAACATTGTTGAAGTTTTCTATACAAGTCTAAGTAAGATCAAGTGACCGATCTGGGCCGTTTTTTATCCCATGGCCATTATATGAACAGATTTAAAAGAGGTCCATTAGACAAAGCTACATACCAAATATCTTAGCTCTAGGCCTTGTGGTTTCGTAGAAGAAGATTTTTTAAAATTTTCCTATATAAAATAGAATAAACCCCAGCTCAGGGCTAATTTTGACCCCGGGGCCATAATTTGAACAAACTTGGTAGAGGTCCACTAGACAATGTCACATACAAAATATCTAAGCTCTAGGCCTTGCGGTTTCGGAGAAGAAGATTTTTTAAATTTTCCTATATAAGTCTATATAAATCAAGTGACCCCGTGGCGGGGCCAATTTTGACCCTAGGGCAATAATTTGAACAAACTTGGTAGAGGTCCACTAGACAATGCTACATACCAAATATCTTAGCTCTAGGCCTTGTGGTTTCGGAGAAGAAGATTTTTTAAATTTTCCTATATAAGTCTATATAAATCAAGTGACCCCCAGGGCGGGGCCAATTTTGACCCTAGGGCAATAATTTGAACAAACTTGGTAGAGGTCCACTAGACAATGCTACATACCAAATATCTTAGCTCTAGGCCTTGTGGTTTCGGAGAAATTGATTTTTTAAATTTTCGTATATAAAAAAGAATAAATCCCAGGGCAGAGCCAATTTTGACCCTAGGGCAATAATTTGAACAAACTTGGTAGAGGTCCACTAGATAATGCTACATACCAAATATCTTAGCTCTAGGCCTTGTGGTTTCGGAGAAGATTTTTTAAATTTTCGTATATAAAAAAGAATAAATCCCAGGGCAGAGCCAATTTTGACCCTAGGGCAATAATTTGAACAAACTTGGTAGAGGTCCACTAGATAATGCTACATACCAAATATCTTAGCTCTAGGCTATGTGGTTTCGGAGAAGAAGATTTTTTAAATTTTCCTATATAAGTCTACATAAATCAAGTGACCCCCGGGGCGGGGCCAATTTTGACCCTAGGGCAATAATTTGAACAAACTTGGTAGAGGTCCACTAGACTATGCTACACACCAAATATCAAAGTTCTAGGCATTGTAGTTTTTGACAAGAAGATTTTTTAAATTTCCTATATAAGTCTATGTAAAATCAAGTTACCCCCGGGGCGGAGCCAATTTTGACCCCAGGGTAATAGTTTGAACAAACTTTGTAGAGTTCCATTAGACAATGCTACATACCAAATATCTCAGCTCTAGGCCCTGTGGTTTCAGACAAGAAGATTTTTTAAGTTTTCTCTATTTGTTGCCATAGCAACCAGAATTTTTAATGAAATTTAATTTTTTGAACAACTTTGAAAGGGGACCACCCAAGGATCATTCCAGCAAAGTTTGGTTGCAATCGGCATAGCGGTGTAGGAGGAGATGCTGTTTTAAGTAAACATGGACGCCACGAAATCGTAACGACGCACGATGGACGCAGGGCGATCACAAAAGCTCACCCTGAGCACATTCGTGCTCTGGTGAGCTAAAAAAAGTAGTCGCCATTTTGAATTTCCGTAAATTCAGCTTCTGAATGTTTTTAAGACAAGGACCCTTTTGCGATATATATCTTAAAACAACGGAAATTCGAGGAAAAAGGAACGGATCGGACGGCTTATACACAGGTCTTTGTTTTCATCAGACAACACTTAAAGAATCAAAACAATGAACGAAGGTGAGCGCTTATTGGAGCAGTTAGCAGACGATATCTTACATTTAGGCAATGCCATCGACATTCAGTCGAACAAACAGACATAATGTGATGTAAATTTGTTTGATGATGATGAATTTTGTGACGATGGAAATCTAGTGGGGGAGAATTCGGACATGCAACTTTTGGATAACCGTTACGGTAATGCCGAATCAGACCACAATAGGTGTGAGGATACACAAATTGTTTGTGAGTACAATTGTTTAATAATTATTTTTTACATTAGTTATTTTTGTTAATTTGCAAATATTGTATAGTAAATTAATAAGACCTGTGTATAAGCCGTCCGATCCGTTATTTTTGTTAATTTGCAAATATTGTATAGTAAATTAATAAAATTGTCAATAAGTAAGTATTTTCATAATGGCCTTGTTGTTATTGGGCTTCAGACAGTCATATTAGCCTTCGGCCTCAGGCTAATATGACAGTCTTCAGCCCAATAAAAGGCCATTATGAAAACACTTACTTATTAACATTATATTACTTCTTAGTAAGTTCAAATATAATACAGATTGTTTCGGTGTTTCACCAAAACATTTTGAAAACAACCATACAGTGCAACCTCTCTGAAGCAACACCCTTTGGGAGAAGCAAAATTATATTGTTGTTGAGAGGTTTTACTCTGGAGAGGTAAAATTAATAGTTAAATTGTACAGTGGGAAAAATCATGCTGTGGTTGAAGGGAGGTTGTTGCTCAAGACAGGTCCGCTTTGGAGAGGTTGTACTATATTTGTAATGTAATCTTGAGTATTAGCAACAAGAAAGGAGGTTTTACAACCTTACATGCTAAATATGAATCATAGTCCAAGAACGATTTAATACAAAAATGATGATTACAGAGCATGCAGAATCCTAATACATGGTTACTTCAATCAAATTTAGGACCAGCTGATGAGTTGAGCCACGTTTTTAACACCAGTACAATACAGAATTAAAGAAATGCATATGCCTCCCTGTGGTAGCTTGACTTAATCTCATATGGACGGACAGACTGATTTAAGGACAAGGCAATCCCTATATCCCTCCACAGCATTTGATGCTGGGAACTTAACAAACTAAGAAAACTTCAGTAGTTTAACATTAATATAACCTAATACTTACTAAAACATCAACAGGCATGTCTGGTTGTGATGCAACATTTTGCTGAATATCTCTGTAAAAAATAAACAACAAGAATTAACAGACAAATAATAAGCTGTAGATAATGCTACAACAGATATAACAAGTTACAGAATACCGGATATGAAACTATAACATCAAAACACAAAGTATAGGTACGAGATTCTTCCAGCAATTCAATGCTGGACTACAGATGTCTATTTTATAAATACAGGTTACTTTTTATATTACTAGATCATTATTTACTCTGAATTGAAGGCATTTAATAGAATAATATAATGATAACATACGGTATAACGTCAGACTCTGGGAAATCTGGTAAGTCACTTTGGCTTCCACTGAAGTGATGATATAACAATAAAATGTAACATTATTAAAACAAAAAGTTTTATATGGCAATGTTCAATCCAGCCGAAAATTTAATATTTATGATACTTACATTTTAATTCTAAAAGGACAGATAAACAATGAACCGAATATCAAGTAATTAAATGCAGTGGTGTGTAGAAAATTCTAAAATTTTGTAATGGCAATGTAGTTATGTTAAAATTAATGATGTCTAAAATTGACAAGCAACCAGTTTTCAATACCTTAGTATAACTTTACTAGATTTGTAGAATTTTTGTTGTAGTATACACATTCTCTTCAGATATTTTGCTGTGTCAGAATCTTCCTGCAATTGTACAATATAGTATCAAAATCCAAGATTATAAACAACAATAAATAAAAAATCAAAGACATTGTATACAAGAAACCTAGTGATATAATTCAATAAATTTGGATAATTAAGAATCACCACTAAAACTGGAAAAGTCTCTAAATGACACTGGTTGTTGATGCGACTTTAAAAACCAGAGAGAAAATATACTTAGAAAAGTTAAACTTGAAATGCACATACCATAGAATACTGAACAGATTTCTTTGCAGTATCTATTTCAAATGTTTTCTTACTTTGTTGTAATTTGGATACATCTGTCCACCTAAAATAAACAGAACTTGTACATAAATATATACATGTAAACATACTTATAACTTTATAATTGGTCATCTAAATAGTTGAGTATTTTATCATTATTTATATATGGTAACATTACACAGTTTATGTTAATCAAAGACCTGTACTATACGAAATTAAAAATGTCATACCAGTACCGGTACTAATATTTAAGAATAAATGAAGCTTACGATAGAATAATGTTATAGTATACAAATCATATATGAAATATCAAATAAACTGAGTCTAGAGCATTCTCTTCTATAGCAAAATTGACATGGCAGCTTAAATTACATGAATAAAGCTTAGTTTGGACAATGAAGATTTCATTAACATTTTTTTTTTTTTTTTGAAATAATTTACTAGACATTGAATACAGCAAAACAACACTTACTTGATGAATATAGGAGGCTGCCCATCCAGGTACCTAGCAAATATACCAACATATGATGTACCAAGATACAATTCTTTACCCTTCTCATCCTGAAACAATAACAAATAATGTCTTAATAACTGAACAATCGTATTGGTTTGAATGTAGCTTCACAAGCATTTACAAGGACCTAATTTTTTTAATGACAACTCTAAACAGAATAGTTGTTATCCAATGACTACAGCCAATTATAACACTGTTACTTGGTTGACTTTAGCACAATGAGTTTGCCACACGCCTAGCACATTTAAAATCACTTTACTGTTTATATAGACTGACACATTCTTAATTATCTACTGAAAAAATAGACTACTATCAGCATTCTTAATTCATTAAAAACGAAATTATAAAACTGCTTTAGTACTTAAATGAAATAGTTCTCCCAACACAATGGATTAGAAATTAACTCTTCAGCATAAACCATTTATCTGACAGACAATTGAACAATGGTAGTACACTATGTCATCAGTTGATTTCCCCCAGACATTTCATCTTTAAACAACATCTCTCGACTCACAGGTAAATTACCTTATTTTTGTATGAAATCAATTATATAGGCCGAAGGATTTAAATCTGTATGCTATGATGTTGTGAAGAAAGTTTGTAGTTAGAATCTTTGCATTTTTATAGCCAACATCCAGGTGGGACCATTCAGAAAATACTTAATCCTGTTTTCATGCCTAAATGAGACATTAACATCATGAAATGTTTTTACAATTATTTTAGTTACAAGAACCATTCCTTGGTGCGCTATATTATTTTCCTTTACTTTTACGAGTTCTTATAATAAAAACACATTTCATCTTAGAAGCAACAGGTGCGGGATGACATAGTGTACTTCCATTGATTAAAGCTGATAAATCAACTTCTCCAAAAAAAATATAAAAATGCTTGGCACTAGAGTAGTCTGAATTGAGTTATGACATATTATGTCACCTTGCAGATTGCACTTAAATAGCTGGTCATGGATGTTTTCAACCTGACATACAGCAGCATCCACCCCAAACAGGGCTTCTCATGCATGGCTTATATGTGAGGGTCCAGATTTCTAATCACCCACACCACTAATTTAGTGGTCCCCCAGCTAGGGAGTTTATTGACCATATTCTCAGACCTTCCCTAGGGCTCAAACTCAAGTAACCAAGTACTTTGAATGTATCCCCAAATTGCAAGCATTAGCACCAAGGCATTCATGCCAGTGTTACACCCTTTATATATATGATATGATTTATATTCAACTAAAAAGAAAGTTTTAAATGAAACTTATTTACCCTTATAACACATTTATTTCATAACATCTATCATGGAAGAAAGAGAAATACAACAAGAAAACATTAATTTATACACAGATTTGCGAAATTTAAGAAATTAATATTTTTTTGTGAATTACCTCCCTTTATACAAAATTTTATTATTTATAATGTTTGATATATTTTTAGCAATGTATAAGTAGACATAGTGCATATGTTATGATGCTATCATTTAAAACTGCAGATAGAGTGATATCATCAGTAAAAACTTCGGTCCTTGTTCAATAATTTTGTTGATTTTCATTTTGAATGCGAGCTAATTTTCCAAAATTTATTTTGTCCGAAACTGATAATTACCTCATAAATGAAAAATTTGGGCGATTTTATCGCATGTATGTATTTTCTTATACATTTACATAAAGAATCTATTACACAAATGGAGATTAGATTGACAATAAATGCAAGTATCTGTTATTCTAAATATAAAAGCCTGATCTTTGTTTAACAGATATTTGCATAATTATATTCATCATTTCAACAGAATATATTATAAGACCCAAAATATAATCATATGCATAGCCTACATGTAAAATTACATTATCACTGTTTATTTATTGATTTTTTCTTCAACTAAAACTTGACAAAAGTTCAACTTGACCTGTTCAACTCAAGACATGCAATTAGTTACCTAGATTCGGAACAGCAATTCAAGTCATATAAATTTATAAACGTATAAGCTCTTTAATCATCTTTAAACACATGACATGTTTTTTAATTTACAAGATCAATCATTGTTAGGTATTTCTAAAACCAGGAAACTTATATTTCAATATAAAAATGCAACATGGTATGTCAATAGCCGTCATTTAGTTTCCCGTGACAGAAGAATGACATCAATGTACACGAAAAAGCTTAACCGAGAGAAAAGAAGTCCTACTGTTGACAAAATGGCTGCAAAGCTGACTGGGTAATTTTTGAAAGAAATTTGTGTTTAATGATTTATAAATAAAGTTTCCTTTTAAAAAGGAAAGGCTTGGCTGGTTGTTGCTGATAAAAGTT
The DNA here is from genome assembly GCA_964023205.1 of Lutraria lutraria. Lineage (NCBI taxonomy): Eukaryota > Metazoa > Mollusca > Bivalvia > Venerida > Mactridae > Lutraria > Lutraria lutraria. The sequence goes on along the minus strand of OZ026834.1, from coordinate 16,080,135 downwards.
AGTTCTGATACCATAACTAAATTGGTTCATTTTATTTCGTCTTGTTGACCATTTTAGTTATGGAATTGTCCTCTTTCAAAGTCAACAGGTAGTCTGAAACATCGGCATATTTTTCTATTTATAGATTTTCCTATAATTCATCGTACTGTACACAAGTTTTAAATTGCATCAGAGAAAGCGTTTCGCAAGTTAAATTATAGTAGGGGTGTATTTCATTAATTAATTAATCCTCCGCTTATTACCTTCAGCAATTATGCTGATAATTAAACAAAGAGCTAGTAAAGTAAAAATAATTGAGACTGCGTTAATATATCTTATCTTTTCGTGCCTTAACGGTTGATGGAACATGCCGATTTATAGTGAAACACCCCGATTTTACAATGAAATCGCAAATGTGTACATCAAAATCACGTGACAAAATTATTGGCGGCAATAGCGTTCCGCAGGTTTCATTATAGAAGGGGCTTCCTTAAATTCTCTTGAACAATCCTCCGCTAATATGTCTTTCAGTAATGATTAAAATAATTGATTTAAATATATTGTACATAGTAACAGAAAAAATAGACAGTTTTAAAATGTGTACCTTTACGTGTAATTAATATTAATAGAACAAACCGATCTTTAGTGAAACACCCTGATTTCATAATAGACTAGCACAGTGAAGTTGGTACACTCAAGTCATGTGATACCGATTCACACAGTAAGCGTAAACCAATCACCGGACTGTTAACATATAGCTCTCAACCAATCGCCGGTCTCTTAACATTTTTGTGCACTTGTACCCAGCTTTCGTATTGCATCTACCAGCATCTAGGGAACAAACGTAACCGAAAACAATACATAGGCTTGGAGCCGTAGCTCCAAGCCAAAAAGGAGACTTGAATTTCAATTAATAATGTTATAATGCTTGTTTTGTGAAGTTCAGTCAGGCTCCATTTATTGGTGGAAAATTCAGGAAAATACCCAAGGCTTGGTCACAAAAATGTACAATACATAAAATGCAAAATTCTGGATCTATCAGAGTACTGTAACTATATGTGTTCCCAATTCAAAATAGCCATGTTTTTTTCTCAATTTCAACAAAAAAATCAAAAATTTTCAAAAATGATGCCAGTTAAATACTATCGATATGATACACCAGTATATTTTCTTTAATGACCACACCATAGTGGCATCCTGGATATGCGTTTCAGGATACCTAGATTTTATTACTATACACTATTTTATTACAAGATTTCACAACGCATGTCCCACAACAGTGAATATTATGCCAAAAAATTTGCAAATATTTTCCCAATTGAAACCAGGGTCCTATTACCTTGACAACATAATATTCCATTCCATATCCATCCATCATTTGTATTTCTTTCATATAATGTATTTCAGCTTTCACAGGGTGTATGCCTTGTAAGCCACTGTATACTTGTAAAACTTCATTCATTAAATCTCGTAAAATATTCCCATCTTTTGTCATATTCTGAAAATAACATCAGAAATCATATATTTGTATATTTAAGACTTCAAATTTAACATTACCGTACATCTCTAATCATTTTAAAGAAATAATTATTCTGTGATTCCTATACAACTATGTCTTCATTATTATTAAGTGAACAAGAAAAATTCAAACATAATGTTCTTTATTGTATTTATACACCGAACCCCTTCCAGACTGGGCCAGAGTTCTGGTTTTCAGGGAGTCCGGTTTTCAGGGCTTATACTGTATATGTTAATGAAAAAAACACACCACTCTAGTATGAACAACAACAAGATTGTTTTTTCATATTACTTCCCTTGAGTATAGACAAAATGAGAAACTCAACGTAAAAGAGAATATACATGTACAAACATTTCATGAATGGGTCAATTTATCAATGAATACCAGTAATAAGATCAAAGATCCTACCTTAGGGAACACCATGTTATCAGTGAAATAGTCATTCGCTGGTCTGTCACTCTCAAAGTCATTGAATTCAACTGATAATATAAACAACAACAAACAATGAATAGTGTATATGGGTTCTGTTTCTACATCAGACTTAAATTTTATACAATGTCATACCGAGGGCTCAGCGCAACACTGTCGTAACTTGTTTATATTTCAATATGAGTTACAACACTGTTGCGTTGAACCCTCGAATTACAGAATATCAGCTACATAGTTGCGAACACAATGTATGACAAACACAATGTTTTAACTTAATTTTATACAATGTCATACCGAGGGCTCAACGCAACACTGTCGTAACTTGTTTATATTTCAATATGAGTTACAACACTGTTGCGTTGAACCCTCGAATTACAGAATATCAGCTACATAGTTGCGAACACAATGTATGACAAACACAATGTTATATCGGAGGAAAATTAAAAAATAGAGCTACATCTCAGAAGTGACTAATACCCACGCTGCTGCTTTGACATTAAGAATGCCATTGTACACTATACTGCTAAGTTCAAGGGCACATAATTCTGGAATGTGTGGATCCCTGGGCATGAAAATAGTATCTTGCACATCTACACTTTATGGTGATGACATATTTCATATTTCATTGCAATCCCATAAGGAATGTGGAAGAAGTTGGCTCTACCAACTTGTGAAATAGTATGCGAACAGACCGACCGCCCGACAGTGTGACTCCAATATACCTCCTCTCAAACTTTGTTTGCGGAGGTACAGCTAATAGAACATACCGGTATGTGTAGATATTCTTGTAAATATATCTGTTTGTTTACAAATATGGTTTGGAAAAAATAATCTTTGAAAATTACCCTTTTGTGAAGAACAATATTAACATCATGAAATTTATATATGACGACTAGTATGTATAATCACATTTCACAATTTAGTTGGGTTAAACATTACAAGTTATGGTTTATATACAGTGGTCAGTTCACTTAACCAATTTTCCTGGACTATATTCTAACCAGTACTAACTTTCCCTTCCATAAGGAACCAGCAACATCTTCACATGTGGAGGAAAATCAACACACACTGTTGACAAATTTTCATGCAGAATATCACGCTAGCAAAAATTAAGCAACATTACCTTGTAAACTGTAAGCGGCTAGACGTATAACTTGATCTATTGTTAATGGTAACCCTGCCATCAACGATATCATTCTTTAACTGCAGATAATACTGATACCTGTAATTATATAACAATAATAGGATAATATATTTATTAATGTATCATATACATTCATCTATAATTTGTCAGAATTTCATGTCATTCCACTACCAAATTATAAATTCTAAAAAAATGATATCATAAATTTTTACAGTGCTTGTAAGGGGCCCCTTAAGATTGTCATAAAATGTGTATGGGGATTAGACTATATATTAAGTATACAATCAAGCTCATCTCCGGTAAAACAACAACAATGAATACAACAATAACAAACAGTTTTCGAATTTAGCCCAGGACTGTGGAATGAGTTCGCCAAAATGGCCAACGGGTCCAGTAAATTTTTCAGTGATGACTATCATAATTTGGAACAAAAAAATGTAATATTTTCAACAATCTCGAAAAAAGTTTTTAGTCAATTTATATGAAATTTTGAGTGTACTTTCTTTGATCCACTAAAAGTTCATTTGGTCCAGTAAAGTTTGCATTTTCACTGGACCCAATATCCAGTGCATAAGAATATCGTGAAGACCGAACATACCTAGCAACATCATCAACAATTTTATGAGCACTTGCGATGTAGAAGATGACTCCGAAGTAGAGACGAGGGGATCGTGTAGCGTGTGATGTCTGAGCATACTTCTCTAGCTGTCTCTTCAATGGTTTGGTGAGATCTACCCATCTAAACTGTATCTTTTTGTTACATACCGCAAACCAAAATACTGGATCTGTAACAATAAACAAAGAAATCTATGCTGAGCTAATGAAGTAAATTTTTTATACATTAAACTACCTTATGCCTCTCCAGAGCTGCCCTTTCTTCAACAACCTCCCTTCAACAACAGCATGATTTTCCCCCCTGCATGATTTAACTACAAATTTAACCTCTCTAGAGCGACAACCTCTCAACAACAACATAATTTGTATACACACATTCACCAAATTATTGATAAATTCTATATCAATCAATATATAAACAAACCTTTGATGAGAATATCAAATAACCTAACATTTGATATCATGATTATTGTACTTCAATATATGCAAAATCAAGTACAGTAAAACTCGCTTATAACGAAATGCCAGGGTGTATAAAAATTATTTCGCTGTAACAGAGTTTTCATTGTAACCGAGCACACGCTTATAGTGAAATTTCACTGTAAGTTGCTCACATATAACGAACTTCGTTATAACCTGTATCGGAGGTATAATTCTTCTAGATCTATGTAAATATATGTCATGCAATAAATGAATAGAAAACCTTGATGCATATGTATTTTATTCGTGTATTACATTTGATATTGTGAGAAATGTATTTAATTTGAATAAATAAATAAACAACTGTGAGTCAAGTATTCAGTTTTATTATGTTTTGTATTTAAATGTATTTCTAATCTCTTGTTTCACTACGCACAAAGAAATCCAGATCGATGACGTTTTCGCGATGGTAATGAAGTTGATGAATGAAAAGACTGAATAATCATGTCTTTCATTTTCAATATTCCAGTGATCGTGCTCGGTGCTACTTCAAATTTCTTTGCAACACTAGTTTTAGATTCAGTTTAACACGCCTTAATAATCACATATTTGGTATTTAATGTCAGTTGCTTTCGTTTTCGAGATGGCGACCCTTCCATATTTTAACATAAATATTTCCTGACTGACTAACGCAAACAAAATGAGACTTTTAAAATGTATGCAATTTTATTTTGTAAATCCTTTTCACTCAATAAACATGAAATAATTGACCGCGAAAACATTGAGAACTCACTCAAACAAAATAATTTAAATTGATACACTCCGGTAATCGGTATTTATCACCCGTGAAAACGCTATTGAATTTCATAACAATGGAAAGCTACGGGTCAAAATAATATCCAATACGTAATTATCACGGTCAATAAAAGTTTTGCTTTGATGTTTGAAAAAATTTAGTTTCATTGTAACCGAGCATATTTCCTCTAAAACATGATTCTGGGGCCAAAAAAATCATTTCACTGTAACCGAGTTTTCACTGTAACCGAGTTCACTGTAACCGTACATTTTTATATAGAATAAGAAGGCCTCAGCCGGGCCAAAAAAATCATTTCACTGTAACCGAGTTTTCACTGTAACCGAGTTCGCTGTAAGTGAGTTTTACTGTATGTAGGACTATGTGTCTCACTAGTTGTATGTAAATTACCATTAATGCTATTATAACATCAATGGGACAGATAAAAACATGTCTTCAGGCTGAAGTAATGAGAAACATTAAAGCTAAACTCAGCTCTTTCAAGTGCACTATTATACAGCATCTGTAGGTGTACATGTAAACTGTCTATATCTATTATAGCAATACTGCCTAGCAACAAATAGATACCTTGAAAATGTCAGGTTATCATCTAAGACATATTTTAACTTTGAAATAGATACATACAAAAACAATGTATGGTAAAACCTCACTAAGTGACCAATCCATTATCAAGGCCATCCAATTATACTGGCCACTCATTTTTAGACTGGTTTAAAATATTTTGCCTAACTCGACAATCAGGCCATTTCAATGTTAAGACTGATTTCAAGC